>PVJD01006319.1:0-100098 GCA_004026545.1 Mormoops blainvillei
GACAAGGCAGAATAAGGTCGGATAAATGTGCCCGAATGGTCGGTTTGGGTTCTCAATTATTCATTACCCATGAAGAGCAAGTGAGAGTTTCCGCACCTCCCACTGCTTCCTTTAGGCTGTCATCTCCCTCCACTGCCGCTGGGGAGTCTCCCTGGAGGCTGTGTTCGTTGTCAATGTTGCCAGAGGTAACTCACACAGAAACTGACAACCTTAAATAGCAACACTCCAGAAATGTTCCCAACAGCAGCTATCACAGTGATCTTTGTCTAATGGATTCCTCAGCATTCAACTCTCTTCTTCCCCACCTTCCGTAAGGCTGGTGTCTTCCGTTCTTTCCCTGTGTCTGTGATATATCTTACCCAATCCATACCTGGTTATGAATTTGGTGTTGGTCATGGGTCTCACTGAAAATCAGCGAAAAATAATATATGAGCACCTCCTTTTAAAAATACTCATGAACACATGCACTTAAAAATCAACCTTACATTTGTCTACTACATTAGCTTCTTTTCTTTTTGTTTTTGTTTTTAATAAATAAAGTGCCACATAATAAGAAGCCAGGATAAAAATCAACTTTGTATCAGTTACAGTAACATCCCTTAAAAAGGCGAGATGTTATATGGAAATCTTTGAGGATAGTCATTCTGCTCACAGTAGGTGGGAAAATAGAGGTTAATTTTCCAAGGAAAAAAGTAAGATAATTTATGTTTTTAAAATTTTTAAAACAATTATTGTTGTTCATTTACAGCTGTCCTACCCATTTCCCCGTTATGTTTTAAGGCAACAGTAGCTGTGCTACTTTGTCCCTCGGAAGGTCAGAAAAGAGTTCTGATGCCTGAGGAGGATATCCTTGGGCTCCATCTTGCGCAGCACTTTTTAGCTACCGTCTGCCTTTGCAAAGCACGTGAGCTACAATCAGCGATGGCCAAGGGCTACAGCCATAAGATTCCAAGCATGGGACAACTATCACATTGAGGTAGGAGAATCATCATTTACAGATATTTACACTGGTTGCCATTGTGGGAAATGAAAAGATTATAGGAGCATTAAAAAAATGAAGTGGGTATAATTGTTCACACTTCAAATTGTAAATATGTTTTAAATAGATTATTACTATATCTAAACAAAGAATTTACTAAACAAATATTTTTCTCATGATCTTTTTTAACTTAAAAAATTAATAATCAATTGATGAAAATCTCAGAAAGTTAAAACCAATAATTATAATTTAATTTTGCTCAAAATCCTTTCAATGAGATTGTATTTTATGACCTAAAGAAAGAGTTTGATGGAAGTATGCATAGTTATTTTTTATTCTAACTCTTTCTCATTTTTATCAATGCTGCCAAAAACACCGGTTTACAAAGATATTGGGGGAACAAATGTAATCAGAGGTGTTTCTCTCAGTTCACTTTGCAGCATGAGATTACTAGTATTTCTAGAATTTAGCGAACCTCATGTTGAAGCCATGTTGCTCTTTGTCTTCAGGTCAATGGTGAGGCCACCAATGCAAAATTCTACCCCTTTCTATGATAATTCTACATTTTCATTTTAATGTAACCTTAAAAATAATGGACAGCATTTTCAGGTGTCTGAAGTTCTGCCTGCTAGTCTATAAGACTGTATCACCCTTCAACATGGCATTTATCCATTTCAGTCAAAAGAGTTTAAAGTTTATCACCACCATCCATAAACCTGAATGCAGTCTTAAATAAAGAATAAATTATTCAATTATGAAAACATTGCCCAACTCACTGGGTATCAAAGTGGTAATTCTGGGATTTCACCCAGAAACAGAAACTGGGAGTGGGACCCAGAAACCTGTATTTAACATGCCCTCGAAGTAATTCGACTGCACATTATAGTTTCAAACACATTGTTCTAAGTACACCATCTTCTAATTAAACTTTGCCATATAAAAACTCCTCAAATCGTTCTAAGAAAGAGTTTTCTTTTTCTTCTCAAAATAAAACACTTGTACTTGAATTTCAGTCAAGCTCTCTGAGATTTTTAAGCTGGAAATCCAGGAACTTTTACACATAAATAAAAATGACACATTATGCTACCATTTTGTAAAGAGTAACATTGTTAATACAGAAGGTAATTCAATATCTTGGCTCTAATGAAGCTGATGACATTGAGAGTAGTAAACAAGACAGATTCCGTAGTGTAAACTGAGATTTTATGACATTATACACAAATGTTTCAAGCAATGATGTTGATGTTACTAGTTTCATCTCAAGAGCCATAGAATCAGATACATTAAATACCAAAGGTACCCAGCTACATGCAAAGTACTCTCATTTCACTTAATTTGACTCATTCAAATCCTTGACTCTTTTTAAATTAATAAAGTGGTATGAGACACACATAATTTTGTAAGCCCAGAAACTATCAATAAAGAGCTCATTGAGCCAGTTGGAGAAAGACAAGTACCATATAATTTTACTCATATGTGGGATTTAATAAACAAAATGAACTAATAAGCAAAACAGTGACAAATTCATGGATAGAGAGCAGGTTGACAGCTCCTGGGGGTGGGAGATGGGGGTAGAAGGATTGAATAAAAAAGACAAAGAGAAAAGAACTCATGGACACAGACAACAGTGTTGGGGGAGGAGGGGAGAGGAAGAGGGAAGAGGGTGTAGGAGGGATAACTGGTGATGGACAGAGCCTTGACTTGGGGTGGTGAACATACAATATAGCATACAAATGATGTGTGGTAGAATTGTGTACCTGAAACGATATAATTTTTTAACCATTGAGTGTTTCCCAAATACAAATAAAAGGAAATAAAATAAAAAGGGAAAAAAGACATAAAAAGCATTCCGAGCATTCTTATCTGACTGCATGTTGAAAGAAAAAAGTGTGGAGCCTATTTTTTCATGACTAGTTTCAAAATATTGGAATGAATGTAATTTGGGAGTGTTGGGTGGCAGGGTGTCATGTGTCAAAAGGCATTTCATTCATTGTACTTTTTTCTGCCAAGCCACAGCTTGACTTGGCCACTTTCAGAACAAATATCTTCACTAAATTTTGCTGCATCGTGTGTGTGTGTGTGTGCGCGCATATATATTTAGTTTGACTGAGTGATACAAATGATAAAATGTTTTAAGGCAAAAATTGGGGCAAATCCAAGATTTAATTAGCATCCAGCCTTTTTCAAACGAAGCTTATTTTTCACATGTGTTTTCAGGATGGACAGCGACAAAGGTTCCTGTAGTACTGCTGGCTCCATGCTTCCGTGGACAGATCCCCGGCCAAAAGTGAATTGCTGCAGCTTCTTTATGGCATTATATTTATTTTGCAAAGTGACTAAATTCAATAAATGATCTCTTTCCTTCCCTTCGTCCTTCATTTCTTCCACCCATCTTTCCTTTCTTTTTAAAAAACTATATCCAATGTAAAAATAAAAAGAAGTTCACAATCAAAATGACTCCATAATCCAAGTGGCAGCCTGTTTTTATTTAATCTAGTGGAAAAGTATTCTAGATCTTATGTGATAGTAATAGTAATGCTGTTCTCGACCTTTACTATAGCATTTCATGACAACTGAATTTGCTTGTAGAGAATCAGCATATGAAAAATAAGGGCACAAGGCTCTACATTGGATTGTTAGCAGTGCTAATCCCTGAAGAACTGGATTCGGAGGGAGGTTTCTGAGCAGGGAAGGGAGAATATCATATGGGATATCATATCTCTTCATATTCCTCTGCATTGTCTCTATTTTTTTTACATGGGGAATGTACATTACTCTTGTAATAAAATATCTACAAAAATTTTTAAATTTTTTGCTAAAAGTAAGTCTCCAAAGGAAAAAAAAATCTAAGAGTTTTCCATTAAAGGAAGTAATCCATTAGGGAAATTGACACATACCAAGCCTATGCATGGGTCCCCCTACTTACCCCTGTAGATTTCAGGTCACTCGTTAAAACCTCATAACCTGTATCGTTTATTAGAGTGACCTTAACCACCTCTAGAGTTTCTATGGGCCTCTGCCTACTCGAATACTAAAACTAAATATCTATTCAGAACTTTGCTTTGAACTGAATTTAAATATAGCTAATTCCCCATGATAACTTCTCCTGAAAGGATACCACATAGACATATTATATGTATTATAATAGTATTTATTTAATTTTCTTCAAAGCTTCTTTGTCTTTATTTTTATTTGAAAACACTACTTATAAAATATTATTATTGTAAAATGTATCTCTAAAATTTATTCATAAGGTTTTCTTGACACCAATGACTTACTTTATTTTCCTATCTGAATTTGTGAAATAACTTTCTAACTGAACATCCAAAATTCAGTCCTTATTCATTCAATTTATTCTATATACAAACCTAAGAACAGGCCAACTTTATCATTGTACCCTTTTCTTAAAACATTTAATGACTATCCACTAACAAGATAAAATCCAAACATTTTAACCTGGACATCCTGCTTGGCCTTTCACCAAAGTACTCCTTCTCTTCTTTTTTTATCATATTTTTCCCATTTCCATTTAACCCCCTTATACCTCCCTCCCCACATGTAATCACCACATTGTTGTCCCTGTCTATGAGTCCTTTCTCCTTGTTGCTCAATACCTCCACCCCTAACCCCCACAACTCTGTCAACCTCTTCTTTATAAGCCTGGTTCTATTTTGCTTATTAGATCAATTTGTTCATCAGATTCCACATATGAGTGAAATCATGTGGTATTTGTCTTTCTCTGACAGGCTTATTTCACTTAGCATAATGTTCTCCATGTCCGTCTATGCTTTAAACAAAGGGTAAAATTTTCTTCTTTTTTATGGATGAGTAGAATGTCCCATAATTGATTTATCTACTCATCTAATAATGATGGGCACTTGGGCTGCTTCCATATCTTGGCAATTGTAAATAACAATTCAAGAAACACAGGTGTGCTTGTTTTTTTCCAAATTGGTGTTTTGGATTCCTTTAGATATATTCCCAAAAGTGAGATCACTGGATCAAAAGGCAGGCCTGTTTTTAATTTCTTGAGGTATCTCCATACGGCTTTGTGGCTGTGCCAGTCTGAATTCCCACCAACAGTGCAAAAGGGTGCCCCTTTCTCCACATCCTCACCAGCATTTGCTGTTTGTTGATTTATTGATAACAGGTGTGAGGTGATATCTCATTGTGGGTTTAATTTGCAATTCTCCGATGATCAGTGACATTGAGCATCTTTCCATGTCTATTGACCATCTGCATGTCCTCTTTGGAGAAGTGTCCATCCAGGTCTTCTGCCCATTTTTTTAATTGGATATATTTTTGGAGTTGAGTTTTATAAGTTCTTTATAAATTTTGGATGTTAACCCCTTATCAGATGTATCAGTGAATATGTTCTCCCATTCAATGGGCTGTTGTTTTTTTTTTATTTTGTTGATGGTTTCCTTTGCTGTGCAAAAACTTTTAAGTTTGATGTAAACCCGTTTGTTTATTTATTCTTTTGTTTCCCTTGCCTGAGGAGGTATATCAGATAAAATATTGCTGTGAACAATGTCTGAGATTTTACTGTTTTCTTCTAAGATTTTTATGGTTTTGGGTCTAACATTAAAGTCTTTAATCCATTTCTTTCCTCATGCCCATATAAGAGTTGTATTGGGTTAAACATATGTTTGAGATTAAAGTTTTGGCCCATCCAAAAGCATGCAGATACTGAGAGTTTGCGCAATTGAATACTACATTGAAGTTAGCCTCTCTTCTATGAAACAATATTATCCACATAAGCATAATTTATCAAAACATAGGCAGCACCTCTATGGAGAAGAGAGTAGGTTATCTATTCCAAGAACTTTAATGTGAATAACAAAAAGTACAATTTGAGGGAAATTACTTTGCCTTCTAAATTTTAGATTTCTCCACTGTGAAAAAGAGGTGATAATAGAATTCACCACAGTGGCTTGAAGTGGAATGTAGATTAAATGAGATACTTCATGTAAAGCAGTTGCGAATGTCCTTGACATACTTTTAACTAAATTAATGTAATCTATTATACAAATGGTCTTTTTATATTATGTATTATTTTACTGACTCAATAGTCCAGATGCTAGTCTCCATTTCCATTAATTGATTCATCAGATGTATCCATTTCATATTCTGTTAAATTCATTATACTAGACACAGGGAAGCTATCATTACATATAACTTTGAACACTCAAGACTCTCATTTTCTTAAGTCGGACACTAAGCATAGAGAATGCCATGTACACTCATCAGCAATCATAGTCATTTTCTTTCTTCCTCAAATAACCCTAAAAGTAAATTTCAAACTTGTTTAACAGACGGGGACATTGAAGCTCAGTAAATGAGTTCCAGGTCACACAGATAATAAGCAGTAGAGTTGAAATGTGATTCTAACTTGTCATCTGTCTACCACCCAATCTGGAACTCAGATTGGTTACCATTTGCTGACTATCTTCAGCAGATTATAAAGTATTATAAGGGTTTAGATATAGTCTATAAAATCATCACAGCTCTAAGGTTAGTGTTTCTCTTTTACACTGAACACAGGAAAAATGAGACAAAATTGTGGTGGACGCACTTGAGATTTACAAGTTCTGTCCAGAAAGTATCCAGCCATGTAACATGAAAAATAGCTGTTTATTGAAGAAGATACAAGGTACGAGAAACATAGTACGTAAGACAATGCTGCTTCAGTCCCCTTCAAAGTAAGTACCTGGGATCTCACACAACTCTTCCATAGTCACCTCCACTGTTGAAAAGACTCTGCAAAACCCTTTCTTAGAATTTCCATCAGGTGTCCCATCATATTTTCCTGAATCTCATTGATGGTCTGAAATCTCTTCCCTCTCAAAGGTGATTTTGATTTTAGGAAAAGCCAGAACTCACAGTGCACAAAATTTGGGCTGTAGGGGGGCCAAATTATCTTGGTGATTTGATATTTTGCCAAAAATCTCTGAATGAGACATGATACTTGAGTGGGTGCATGGTAGTAATGAAGCTGCCAATCACCCGTTGCCCACAGCTGCGATATTTTTCATCATATTGCACCTCTCAGCCAATGAAGAACATTGAGGTAGTATTCCTTATTAATTGTTTGACCTGGAGGGGCAGACTTGTGATGGGCAACACTTTTCCAATAAAAAAACAGTTAACATGGTCTTGATCTTGCCGTGACTTTGACACACCTGCTTTGGGCCTGGAGAACCAGGCGACTTCCTGCGTCTTCATTTCCAGATCATAACTGTAGACCCAGGATTCATCTCTGTTATGACCTTCTTGATGAAATCTGGTTCGTTGGCAGCAGTTTGAATGAAGTCTTTAGCAACTGCAGCACAATGTTCCTTCTGCTCTGGTAGCAGAAGATGCAGAACAAATTTTGCCATAACACCTTTCATGCCAAGATCCTGCATCAAAATCTCAGGCCCAGCAGTTTTGGGAATTCCCAGATCAGTTTCTAGTTCTCTCACTGTCAGTTGCTGATCTTTGTTGATAGTATCCCATACACATTAAATATTTTCAGGCACTGTGCTTGGTGCAGACCTTGGAGAATGTGGATCACTTTCAACAGCTTCTCGACAACCTTTGAAGCATTTCTGCCACACTTTTATTTGCACTTCACTCATTGTATCCTATCATCCCCAAAAGCCTTCTGAATCATCCAAATAGTTTCCACGGAGGAATGTTCAAGCTTAAGGCAACACCTGACAAAGATTTTTTGCTCTACTCATCCAGTCATTTTGAATGTGATGGTCACACAGTACACATGCTCACCCAGCAGTCCCTACCACCCCCAGTGGTACAGTGAGGTTGTCATTGTTGACACATGTGCATTCCAGTCCATTCTCCTTTAGGAATAAATGAGATATATAATCCAATTTCATTTATGCATTTACATGAGTAAAACAATTAAACACATAAAAATATGGATTTTGTAAGAACATATGCAAACAATAAGGTACCAGCTGCATAGCAGAAAGGCTTCCTATAGAATGAGGTTTAGTTAGAGTGACAATTGCAAAGACAGTAAAACAAACACAAGAAGGATCTTACAGGAATCAATGGTCAAAATATCCCATTAAGAGGGCAGTGACATTAACTCAATACTCTGTATACAGTATACAATTAAAGGTGGAGGAGGAGTGAGAGGGTGTAAGAGAAAGGAGACAGAACATCATGCCTTTGAGCTAGCCCAAGGAGAAGCCCTCCGTTGGAAATTTACATGAAATAAAACATAGCCGGCATTAAATGTTTATTCAGTCTATTCCATGGTCTCACCAAAATATAATTTTTCCATTATGAGTACTTCATTCTCTTGAAAATTTTAATACTCATGTATATTCCTCAGTATATATCACATATTTTCGGATAATTATTAACTTTCAGGAAGTTATTGAAAGTATGAATCGAATGCAGAATTATTATTCAATTCTTATTAGTGGAACTCTAAATAATCTTTACTTTCAAAAATTATTCCCAAATTCATATGTTTTGCAATATATTATGTGTATTACAGTCATTTATATGCTAATTCAATGTTTTCTTTATTTTCTTTTATTTATTTGCACCACACTTAGTAAATTGTTTCACTCTCAATTGGTGATATAAATGAAAATAGAGAGGCTGTAATCAAAGTGTTGGGGAAAACAAAACCTGACCTGTACAGCCAAGTATCCTTTTTAGCCCATGGAAAGTCACAGGAATATTTATTTCACAGGAATAAAAATATAAGTTTATCAAATTACTTACTTTATAAACAATTTTCTTTAAAAATGCAATATTTGTCAATGTAGGAAAAAAATCCAAAAACACTCTTTTACAGCTAGCCTCAAGTTACATTTAGATCCAATAAAGACTTAATAAGTGAATAAATGAATGAGTGCATATATTAAAATATTTCAAAATATATACCATTTTTCCTAAATATTAGAATTTGTAAGTGCTTGGAACAAATATCATAATCTACAAGAAAAGCAAAAGTAAGATGAAAGGACAGTTGAATATTTAACCCTCTTTTTAATCAATTGCATATAATCTTATAAAATGCATTTTTGAGGACAAAATTTTTTCTCAATACATCTTATAACAAAACTTGGGACAATAAGATATATGGCCTGAATTTTTCTTTATTAACA
The DNA here is from genome assembly GCA_004026545.1 of Mormoops blainvillei. NCBI lineage: Eukaryota > Metazoa > Chordata > Mammalia > Chiroptera > Mormoopidae > Mormoops > Mormoops blainvillei. The sequence goes on from PVJD01006319.1 coordinate 9,109, forward strand.
TTATCTCTACCTACTTACCTATTTATATATCCACAAAATATATATCAACCTATTTTTTTATCTACATAACTGACCCTCTTCAAATCAGTTTTGCAACACCAGTTAAAAATAAACAATGTTATATGTAAACAATAATGATTAACATTTTCTCACTGTTTATCATAATTTAGGCTCTGTTAATTTAGTTGCACTATTCCACTTATTTCTTATAAAATCCTTTGAGTAATGGATTCTTATTGTTCTTTTACAAATAAGCAATTGCACCTTAATGAGATTAAATAACTCACTCATATTTCCAAATAGAGGAATATAAGTGCTAAGAGGAGTACAATGAATTTTTAGCTGACATGAATACTAAATAAATTTTAAGGCATAGCTTAGACAACCAAAGTGAATCCAAGCTGTAGGAAACCTCAGGGAAATGCAGAAAACTAGAAACCAAAACTGAATAAAACAAAACAAACCCCCAAAATATTACATTTATGAGATGGCTGTACAGGGTCATTAGGTTATACAATTCTAGACTACTCAACCCGATCTAATAAAGACCGTCAGAGACAAACCTGAAGCCTAGAAAACAATGGTTATTTGAGTTAATGTGTCAACGTAGACTGCATGCCACATGCCCGTGTGGTATACATGTAAGGGAGCAAGGGCAGGGAACATTTTTAGTAAGTTTGGGGCTTGCCATGATTGACTCTAAAGGGTTGGGGTAGGAAGAATCTGCTCTGGGTTCATCGCGGTTTCTAAGGTGGAAGTAAAACAGTAGCTCCAGCACAGGACTTGTGCTATTGTGAGTGGTTAGGGGCCAGCAACTGAGTATCACACTGACATTGATTCATAAAGTAAGAATAACAAGTAGGGCTATAGTACTCTCTCATTTTGACACCATATGGCTGCTATTAGAGATGTAGTGTTTCTTGTTAAGTTTTCAGATGACTTTATGAATGTTTGTTATAATAGACCAATTGCTGAATGTCACTCTCTCTATACTGAACGGGTATTTATTCATTCATTTCTTTATTTCTTTACTTATTTATTTTTACTTTATCCATTTCAGGCTGTTTTTTACTTCTTCAGAACTCACAATGTGTTTATTAGATCTGGAATCCAGACCTAGAGATTCTAGAATGAATCCCATCACTATTGCTACCAGATTGGGTAACTATGAGAAATTCACATCAGCTCTTCATGCTCCAGTTCTCTTAAATATTGAAAATGGGTATAATAATTACATTTACTTCATATTTTAAATATAAATTTAGTACAGTTTATGGCATTTAGAAAACACTATTTAAATGCTATTATTATGGCAACCATATTCAACTATAGGTAAAGTATTTATTTTATTTATTTTTATTTATGATTTTAGAAAGAGAGGAAGTGAAAGAGAGTGAGAGAGAGAAACATCGATTTGTTGTTCCACTTTACTTATGAATTCATTGTTGATTCTATTTTTAAAAAATAGTTAGTTATTTATTTGTTTGTTTATTTTTTTGAGAGGGGAAGGGAGGAAAAGAGGGAGAGAAACATCGATGTGAGAGAGAAACATTGATCAGTTGCCTCTCTTACACTTCCCAACTGGGAGCAGAACCACAACCCAGGCACAGGCCCTGGCCAGGAATCCAACCAGCACCCTTGGCTTTGTGGACGATGCCCAGCCAACTGAGGCACGCCAGTCAGGGCTCCTTGGTTGATTCTTGTAGGTACCCTGACTGGAGATTGAATCTGCACCCTTTACATATTGGGACAATGCTCCGACCGACTGAGCTACCTGACTGGGCAGATAAAATATTTCTTAATGTCTACAGAATATTTGCGATGTAGAAAATGTTTGCATTATGCACGGAAATACGAGGCAATCCATTGTACAGATAAGATGAACAAAATAAATGTGACAGACAAAAGCATAGAGGTGATCATGGATATCACATAGCTTTTAATCTATTTTTCTTTTCCCTATTTCAGATCAGAGTCTCACTGATAGAGCGTGTTCTATACTAACAACGTGGGTGGAAAATCTCAGTTAAAGTGTAGGTCCCTGGTCTGCTGAGAACTCAAGGCTAATAGAACTCTTTTCACAGATATAAAGCTATGATCAAAGTCCACAGACAGTGGCTGTTATGAATTTCACTACATTTCAAGTGAGGAAACTGAGGGTTCTAAGCGATTATATGAATTTTACTTTCATGATCACACGGCCAACCTCAATTTAAAACATCAAAAGAGTAATGTGGCTTAGTACAAAAATAGGGACACCTTGACATTATAAAATTATTTTAAAAATCTCTACAAAGTAAAACTGGATTAGATCTTCAGAGCACAATAAGCCAAGCTTCTCATTTGATGGTAAACATACTGTGGAGTTCAAGAATAAACTCGCTTTTTTACCTAGAACACCAGTTACACAGATCAAACCCACCAATTACACAGAAGCTGGAAAATCCATATGTATTTAAAGCATAAACAAGGTTACTTATAAGTATATATAAATTTTTGCTAAGATTTAACTTATAATAAACCTTCTGGAATGAAAAATTAAAAACCAGATGATTAGCTAAACTATCTGCTTGAAATTTTAAAAATATAAAGGTAAAACACATGGACAAACGGAAACTACATTGAATAGAATGACGACGCTAGAGAATGACTGGAATGCTCTTAACACAATACTAAGGAATTTTGACATAAATATTACAAGACTATGGGAGGGATGATGACTATATATCATGCATTGTGACTTAATTTGTATACCTTAACATGAACTATGAGGTATTACTTGTCAGCATATTATTTTTGTTCCCTAATCATTTCTAATGACTTAAATATAAGTCAGATGCTTCTCATAGCAGGTTTAAAGCCCATAAAATAGTCTCGCAATTCTTCCCCATATGTTGTTCAGCCTTCGATTATAGTTGTACTTTCATGGCTTAGCTCATTTATCATTTTTCAAGGAAATACTGAGATTGATACATCAGATTTAAAAAAAATATCACTTTGATGCCAAGTCATGAAATCTTTGGATTTTGTCCATCAGTCCAAGAAGTTTGGAAGAATAGATAGGACCTATCTGTTATTATGACGATGTGTAGCATATTTAAGGAAGTATATGGGAAACTAATCTCATTATATTAGCCACTTCTTTTAGGAATCCTTCCTTTTAAAAATTCCTGAAGATAATTTTCCAGTAATTCTTTTTTCTTAGGATCTTTTTTCCCTATTGAAAACAGATTTCTAGACTGCTCTCTTTCTCAAAACATAGCAAAAAAATCTTAGCAAGGCAGCAATTTTCTGATGTTTTTCTGAAGAACAGATGACTTATCCTTCAAATGACTCCTGTGATTAGGGAAAATAAATGAGCAATATGTACTAGGCTTTCGAATACTCCATATTCTTGTCATTATGGTACACTAAGCTTAACATTTCTAATTGTATACATCTATAACTTCTATTCAAGGTACTTTTACTTTAGTGAAAGCATCTAGCTTTCTCAATCTTAGTGACAAAAACATTTTTTTTCTAATTTAATTCTAAATTGGATTTATTCAAAACTATTGAAGTATACTGAATACAAGATTCCATTCCTCCAATCTACCATTGGATGAATCAAAATTTTTATGTAAACCGTGGTAGCTTATCAGGTTATACATTTTATTATGCAAGTACTGCTCCTCAGTCCTAGAATTGTTACTTCTATAAAATATTTTAGCAGTTTTACATATATCGGCTATCATAAATTTCCTCAGAGATAGAGCCAATTACTAACATTTGTTGAGTTGATTGAAGATAGACAAATTTTATCAGCTGACCAGCTCTGAGGAGAGGCAAGTGGAGCGGGCTATACAGTGTAACTTACATCGACCCACCTTTTGTATTGTGCTGTCCAGGCATATGTATTTTAAATTAAATGACAGATTTTATAACGTTTAGTCGGCATATTGTGAAGGAACCCTCCTCTGTAGTAAAACCATGAAGAAAAGCAGTTATTTATTTTATACAAGTTTCTTTTCCGTTATAGTGGTAGTATGGGTTACTATATAGTTAGGGATCATTATTTCCTTTTAAATCACTACAGATTATCCAGAGTCTATGCTTGAATACTGGATGGCAATATTGTCACTGTATGAAAAAAAGAAAGTGGTCAGTCAGCTCACAATTGTTTGTAAAAGACACTCAAAGGCTCATTGGCTTTACTACTTACAGGTTGGAACTAATAAAAGAGAAACTAAGAGATGAGCTAAATCTGCTAGAGGTCTTGAGGAGGGGAATGGCAGCCTTGTCTAAGTACGCAGCTGGACAGAAATCTAAAATTCGTAGCCTGAGACAGAAACCAAAGAACTGAAATCTACAAGAATAGGTGCTGTCATAGGAGAAGAGGAATCATGTAAACATACAGGGTTGAAGCCAGAATGCCCAGGTCAGCCTCAGACACAATAACAATGACTAAGCACTTAGAAGCCTATCAAACTCCAAGAGTGTGTACAGGGAGCAGCAAAACAAGGATCTCCATATAGAAAGTGATACAAATTCATTCAGACAAGCAGGTCACTTTTCAGCTGTTTTTATCCTGATTACTGCCAGCACAACATTTTCACTTTCTGATCCTAAATTTTCCTCAAATGGCCTCTGAGAGATAACAGAATAAAATTAACAGCCACAGGCAAATCCTGTTTCCAGCAAATATGATTATTCCATGCAGTCCCTTTAATCTTTTGATAAATCTCTACTGGATAAATGGCTGCTTTTAGTACTTACACTCCAATTCAATTGATTTCAACCTCCTCGTTATTTGCATCAACCAAGACATTCAGTAACAATCTAGGAGTAGCCTTAACTGATACTTATTCTTTTGAGTCTTGACTGGGAATTAGATGGAAGCAATGACATCATTTATATCTCCTTTGTAGTCAAAGAATGGTGAAGTGAGAGATTGGTTTCCTTCCTTATATTGGAGGCAAGAGGGCACCCAAATGATTTCCTTGTTATATAGGACCAATAAAATTGAAACAGTGATCTATTCATTAGTCTTATTGTGAAGCCAATTTGATTCAATTCTAATGGATAGTCTGAATACCTACTATGTGCCCACTATATTAATCCCTGAAGTAGGATGATAAATATTAGTCAATGTTTGATTTTGAAACTTGTAGTTCAACTACTAATATAATATAGTGTCCAGATTGTTGGCACTAGAACAGCTTATATAGTTTGGAGAAAATTTACTTTTACAAACAAATTATTTGATAAATTATAAGTACTTGATTTTTATCAAAGTTAATGTAGTAATGAAAATGACTATCATGTGTTAAATGAGCTATCATGGTATTATTAATGGGTGCTTATACAGTGGTTAAAAAATTTAGTCAATCTTACAACTATCTGATATGGTAGATATTATCATTCCATTTTACACACTTAGAGAAGTGAAAGTAACTTTATTCTGGTCACACAGTCAGCAGTGAATAAAGGAAGTTAAGTCTGATGTTAAGCCCATGTTATACCAGTCTAACCTTATTACCATTGACTAAATCAAATATTTTTCTGACAAGTACATAGTAAATATTCAATATTTGCAGACACAGTTCAAGGAACTTGAGATGCATCTGCAAACAAAGGCAAACAAAAAGTACTGCCTTTCTGGAGCTTAACTTTTATGGGGATCACAATATTAAGCAAGAAACAAAAATAAATAAATTACCTGTTACATTAGATTATGATATGTGCAATGAAAATGGTACAGTCACATATGTGGACTTTGGAAGGAGAAAATTATAGTTTTAATAGGGTAGTTATATCAGAATCCACTGAGAGGAGAACTTTTAAGCAAGGACTTACAAGGTAAGCAGAATAAAACCATACAGATACCTAAGGCAGGAAGTTTAGACAAAGGGATTAGTCAGCACAAAGGGTAGAATTGGGGAGTTTGTCTGAAACATTTAAGGAATTACAGAAAATGTCAGTGTCAGTCCAGTAGTGTGAGGAGCAAGACAGACCATTAACAGGAGGTAAATAAAGTAGGAACTTTCAGGATATGGTCAGGTCTTAATAGATTTTTCAAAGACCAACACTGACACATGGAAGCGTTTTGAGAGTCAGATATAAGATGTAGATAGCAGGAGTGGATGTGAGGTTTACGATTAGGAATTTAAAGTGGAAAGAGTTCCTGTGGATGTATGTTTCCCCATGGATACAATAAGTTACGTGGTACAGGGATGAGGTAAGCAGAGAGTTGGATTTAGATAGGGTTGTGGTTTTGTCAAGTGAGTGTGACAAAAAATGAGAGAGGCAGTGAAGTTCAGGTGTAAGTAAGATAGCTTTACAATTATTGATCATGGAGTTTAAACTGATTAAAGACAGAAGAAAGGGCATCAATGAGCTGTGTGACAGCAAAAAGCTGATGGAGCCACATCGGTGGCATCCTGATAGAGAAAGTTCATAGGAATCAAGGTAGTAATCAGAGAAAGAGCCACATAGAATAGAGATGGTGAAGAGTTGAATTTTTGAGAGTGACAAGGACATGACAGTAGTGGCAGGAGTAGGGTAAAGGTAAAGATAGAGGAGAGTTCAACAAACTAAAGTTCTAAAGGAGTCACGCAGGTAAATTGAAACTACTAAGCTTTTAGGGAGGAATATATAAGAATAACTCGAAAGCCAATATGAGGTATACAGAGACATCAGTCCCACATCGAGTCATAAAACTTTTAATTGCTGAGCTTAAAAGCAAACAACCTGTTTAACATAATGTTCCTATTACAATGTAGAATTTTAAAAGAATATCGAGTTCCCTTTCACATATAAAAATGACCTTACATTTAAAAATCTGTGATTCCACTCTTGTTACATTTCTTCAAGCATCTTCAGTATTATTTCCAACTAGGCTTTCCTGAGCCTCCAGCCTTTGTACAGTTCGAGTGCTTTCTACATTATTTTTTAGTAGGTGTTATGCATGGCTCTGCTTTTCTAACCTGCTTAGTTAAAAACCCGGGCTACTTACCCTTTTAAGTTCTCGGGTACTTGGTTTTTTATGTCAACAGCTGGGCTTTGCTCACCTCACCCGTCTGCTGCTGTCTGCAAGACAGCAAGGGCTAAAATGGAAAACACGGGGTTCACCTTCACTCTCCTTTGTCATGAATTCTGGCATATTTCAGCCACCTACTCTGTGGCAGTTCACAGTAATTTAATCTTACTCTACACAAAGAAAGTAAATTTTCCAGTTTAATTTAGAGTACAGGAGATAAGAAAGACACACTATACAATTAAAAAGGAGAAAACTAATTCAATGAAAGAAACTGACATCTTAGAGGGAAAATAAGAAACTTACATCTTGTCCTGCAGTGTTCTATTGCATTCCAAAAAGAGGTCCTGCCATAGATTTCATTTCTCCATTAAGAAATAAGCTTTCCTTTCCAGAAGAAGAACAAATATATGATATGTGGTTGACAAGCTGCCCAATAACCCATAACTATTTATTACCAAGAATATCATGCAAGGCAGCCTAACACAACCACTGCTCAAGATTCCATGTTCTGCAAGATTGACGAGCTTTCTGGAGAGCTTCCTAAAAATACAGAGACATAATGTTTAATATATGCAGCCAATTTCTATTTCTGGCTAGTTCCCTAATTACCTGGCTTGATCATTCTGCATTCTAAAATACGTAGCAAACCCTCGAGAGTAATTCATAATAAATTCCTTAGCTCAAATCAATAAAATATGTTTTGAACTACTCTGCTCTCTCATTTCTTAATTTTGCATAGTTTATAGCAATGCAGTTCTATATTTATCTAGCTACAAAATAATACCACCCACTTCATGGATTTTGCCACAAAATATCTCTGTTTTGTTTTTGTGTCTGCACAAAATATCTCTGTTTTGTTTCGTGTCTGCAGAGCTCTTCATCTTCCTTCCCTCTTTAGTTTTATTAATGAGTCAAAATCAGAACATTTTAAATGAGTTCTTAGACCTCTACTCTTAGAAAACTTTATTCTGACAATAATACTGTAACTTATTTTGTATTTTCTGATTTAATTGTTCCTTTTTCTTAGAAAACTATCTAAAATTCTCATATGAATTTCAAATTTGTACGTTTAAGTGGAGAAGACTTATGGGTACAAATGTGGCAAAGATAGTTTTCTTAATTAATTATCTCAGGAGCTACACCTAAAATTTGGATGCAATGCTAAAGCTAGAGACTAAATATTCTCTTCCTGAGTTCTTGGCTGTGATAGAAAACACTCAACTGTGCTTTGAATAAAAGAGGGCGGGGGGGAACAAAATTAGAAATACTCATTACCATGGGTGCACATACATCCATTTACTACATGCTTGGTGTCTCTTTTTGTGAGGTGACATAATGGTTACATTCCACGGCCTGATCCACTGCCCCCCACCCCCACTGCCCAGGCATTCAATAGAACAAAGAAGAAAGAGTTCATTTTTCTTCCTTTTACTTCTTGCCTTTTTAAGTATAGTTATTTAAAAAAAAACAAACAGAATTTTCTCCTCCATATAGTTAGAAAAGCAGATAAAGAGTTACCTTGCATGCCATCAGTTGATAAAAATACTCTTTTAGGATCCAGAGTTAACCTGTAGCAAAGCCTCATAACCTATTATGGGAATGAAAGACCTTCTGTCTGGGCTGGAAACCCTGAGCTTGATGACGAGGCGAGAAGCCATTCATCCTCGGTTTTAAATTTGATACTGGTGGCTGATATTTGCTAGAGCAGGAGCTGAATTCTTCCATATTTCTATTTTTCTTACACAGAGTATCATTAGTGCTCCAGCTTTATCAACTTTATTTTTTTCTGTCTTTTATTTTTAATTGTTGACACTATTACAAATGTCCTCCATTTACCCTCTCACACGCCTTCACCCATCCCCTCCACCCCTGGCCTTCACCACATCGTTGCCTGTGTCCATAGGCTTTGCATATATGAATATGTAATCTTCAGCTAATCCCTTCCAGTCCCGCCCACCACCACCTTCCCCTCTGTTGCTGCAAAACAAATTACCCTACAATTTAGCATCTTAAAACGGTGAACTTTTTTTTTTTTTTTTTTATTCTCACAGTTTCTGAGGATCAAGAATCTGGAAGTGGGTTAGCTAAAGTCTGCCTCCGGGTCTCTCAGGAGATTTCAGTCAAACTGCACCAGGGCTGCTGTCATCCCAAGGCTGGTCTGGAATGCTAGAACTTCTTTGTAAGCTTACGCACATATTTGTTTGCAAGGCAGCATTCCTACATGCCTACGCACCAGAAAGTTCAGTTCCCCTTCCCGACAACCTCTCTGTAAGTCTTCACATAACGAGCAAACTTTGTTTCCTCCAGTGGGGGGAGAGGGATGAAAGAAGGGGAGAATAGAGAAGGATGTGGAAGGGGGGAGGAGGATCCCAAGATGGAAACCAAAATCTTTTATAACCTAAATTCAAATGTAATATATAATCATAAAACTATATTTATATATATATAAATAAATATACACACACAATGATTTAAAGCATGTGCTGTTGACAACACAGATCAGCCACAATGGAATAGGAAAACATCATACTACAGTGAGGAGACTGGGAGGTAAGGACCCCGTGGCCCTGAAGGCTCTTATAGTTACATATATAGCTAAGCCTGCTTGATTCACTTTTAAAATTAGGGAATTCATACTTATGACAAAAAGTAGCAAAATAAAAATTTATGTATACATGATCAAAAAATAATAAACTGAAATAGAACCACTTGTAAAATTAAAATATTTTACATGGAACAAGTGCATTTACTTAACAGGCAATAAATTTTAAATGATTTTAATGAGACATAAATAGCAATTGATAAGCTTTAGTCACAATTTTGAATCTGTTTTAAGTAGATGTCATGTTACTTACATAAAATCTTTAATGTAGAACTATATGAAATATACATGGGTTCTAGATAACTCAAACTCTTTTTATCAAGGACAAATTACAGCCTTCAGATTGCTATGAATTCTAATATTTACACCTCCAACTGTAAACTTAGCAAGCTGCAATGGGGTTATAAATATACAATCACACGCGCACACATAACGTCACACACAGGTGTTTGAAAAAGACCAAAGGTGATGCAGGCGAAATAATAGTATCATGCTATTTCATTATAAAAATAAAAAAGAGAGAAAAATATTACATAATTCTAGAAGAAAATATAAATGTCAGTTTTGCATAATATACATTCAATCAACCCGTTATAGAAAAACACTTTTTTTTTTCCTGGAAGAACGCAACACAAAAAATTATAAAGCAGGTAATATTTAAATCAAATTTATTTTTCTACTTATTTTAATTTTGGTGAAAAAATATCTCTATAGGAAAAATATCAAAATATTAATTTTTTCTATTATAATTTTTGCAGGATATTAGTCTCCAACTGTTTCTCTCTCCATTTGCTAAACACATGCTGTCTTGCCAATAGTTTTAGAAGGTAACCCCAGTCTCGCTGCTTCCCCTCTACCCTGGCCTGGGGCCAGTGAAATCTATGTGTCCCCATAACTTCCAAAGATATGAGTAGTGAAAGAGTATAGGAACAATTTGACTTTTTAATAGCATCCCCCAACCTATTCCATTTCCCCCCTTCAGAATACTCTCTATTGCTGATCTCACATTGAAGTATTTCACACAGGTTCAAACTTTTGGTTAGTTTTTATCCTCCCTTACCTATTGTGCATATTAGGATATACACAATATACTCAATTCAATAATATTATATACATACATATATATATATACACACAGACATGTATTGGGTATATAAAATGTTTAATTTACATTAAGTAATGGATTTTATACTAATAGCTAGATAACAGGTATGCAACAACTTTCTTTTTTCAGTTAGCCCAGAATACCCTTTTTGAACCCTTAAACTTCAATCTGCTTGTCATATTTTAGTTGCATTTCTAAACCCTTTTAGTTATTAAAATATATAACCTGAAATTTCTCTATTGAAAAGCAAGTTGCTTTTTACTGTTTTTGCTTTATTCAGGATTAGTTTGAAATAATTTTGAGTGTATCATTTGTAATTTGTTGTTGTTGTTGTTTTTTACCACACTTTTCTTTGCCTTAGTTTTACTTGCTTTCTTTCATGGTATTTAGTGTTTGTGTGTGTGTATCTGTGTGTCTGTGTGTCCTTCAGCTACTCTACTGCTTTGGACATTTACATGCTCTTTGTAACTACTAAGTGATAATCCTTAAATTTTAAAACATGTACGCTTGATTTTAAAACATGTACAAATGAACAGAATTAATATTTTTATTATCCTCCCCCAAAAACAAATACTTTAGGATTGTTTAACCTTATATTGTTTTCCATTTTTAAGCTCCACTTTTACTTATTTATTTATTTTTACTTTTTTTTTTGTATTTTTTATTTACCATTTATCCTCCTTTTCCCCTCTTCCACAGTCACCCACCAAACCTCCGACCCCTGCAATCACCGCACTGCTATCCAAGTAAATCGGTCCTTCTTCTGCTTTGCTCAGTCCCTCCATTCCCACTCCCTGGAGTTGACAGCCTGCTTTCTCTCTCAGTCTGTCTCTGTTTTGCTTGTTAGTTCAGTTTGTTCATTAGATTCCACATATGAGTGAGATCATATGGTACTTGTCTTTCTCTGACTGCCTTATTTCACTTAGTATAATGTTCCTTTCTTTTAGTTTTTAGTTTTTAATTTATTTTTTATTGTTCAAGTACAGTAGTTTCCATCCTCTCCCCACCAATCCCCCAGCCTCTCCCTCGATCCTACTACCTTTGGCTTTGTCCATGTGTCCTTTATGCTCCTTGATGACACTTCCCATACTTCCCCCTGTTATCCTCCTCCTCCTACTCTCTGGTTACTATTAGCTTGTTCTTTATTTCAATGTCCCTGGTTATACTTTGCTTGCTTGTTGTTTTGTTGTTGATTAGGTTTCACTTATATGTGATATTATATGGTATTTGTCTTTCACCACCTGACTTGTTTCACTTAGCATAATGCTCTCCAGTTCCATCCATGCTGTTGCAAAGGATAGTAGCTTTTTCTTTCTTTATGCTGTGTAGCATTCCACTGTGTAAATGTACCCCAGTTTTTTGATCCACTCGTTTACTGTTGGGCACTTAGGTTGCTTCCAGCACTTGGCTATTGTAAATTGTGTTGCTCTGAACATTGGGGTACTTAGGTTCTTTTGAATTGGTGTTTCAGGTTTTTACAGTAATCCCTGCATTGGAATTACTGGGTCAAAAGACAGTTCCATTGTTAGCTTTCTGAGGAAATTTCATACTGTTTTTCCCAGAGGCAGCACTGGTCTTCATTCCCACCAACAGTGTACTGGGGTTCCCTTTTCTCAACAGCCTTAATCACACTTGTTTGTTGATTTGTTTACAATGGTCACTCTGAGCAGTGTAAAGTGGGATGTCATGGTGGTTTTAATTTGCATCTCTCCGATGGCTAGTGATGCTGAGCATCCTTTCATGTGTCTGTGGACCCTGTGTACGTCCTCCTTGGAGAAGTGTCTGCCCAGGTGCTTTGCCCATTTCTTAATTGGGTTGTTTGTCTACCTGGAGTGGAGTTATGTGAGTTTTTAAAATATTTTGTAGATCAAACCCTTGTCCGAAGTATCATTTGCACATATATTTTCCCATATGATTGGTTCCTTTTTCATTTTGCTGGTGTTTTCTTTTACCAGTGAAAGCTTTTTATCCTGATGAAGTCCCATTTGTTTATTTTTTTCCATTATGCCTCTTGCTTTAGGGGACATGCCAGAGAAAATATTGTTGCATGGAATATCTGAGGTTTTCCTCCCTGTGTTCTCTAGGACTTTTATGGTATCACAACTTATATTTAAGTCTCTTATCCATCTTTAGTTTATTTTTGTACGTGGTGTAAGCTTGCAGTCGAGTTTCATTTTTTTGTGTGTAGCTGTCAAGATTTCCCAGTACCATTTGTTGAAGAGGCTATTTTACTCCATTTTATGCTCCTGCTCCCTTTGTTGAATATTAATTGACTGTAGAGACTTGGGTTTATTTCTGGGCCCTCTATTCTGTTCCATTGATCTATGTGTCTGTTCTTCTGCCAGTTCCAGACTGTTTTGATTTCCATGGTCTTGTAATAAAGGTTTATATCAGGTATTGCTATCCCTCTTACTTTGTTCTTCTTTCTTAAGATTGCTGCAGCTATTTGGGGTCATTTATGGTTCCATATACATTTTTGAAATGTTTGTTCTATGTCTGTGAAATATGTCATTGGTATTTTAATAGGGATTGGATTGAATCTATAAATTGCTTTGGGTAGTATATAAGTTCCACTTTTTTTTAAAAATCCCACACCTGTCACTATTACATAGTCAATATTTATGTGTAACTAGGTGTTTACCATTATGTTTCCTTCAACATTGCTCTTCAAACTTCTGGCTTCAATTTTCTTTTTCAGGGGATCATGTGTTCCCCAGTGTCCCATAAGTAGTAAAGGTATTTCTCTTTGTTTTTGAAAATGTTTTCAATTTTTCTATCATACTCTCATAATATTTAGCTGAGCATATAATTTTCAGTTTACAGTATCACCTCAGCAGTTTCGTGACCAGGATCATTTTCTGCAGGCTCTGCTGTGCTGATGAGAGCCATTACCATCGTATAGCTTTTGTCTCTGATTGTTTTTAACACTTTTATTTTGCCTTTGGTGTTCTAGCCTCTCAATACAATATCTGAGAGAAAATGCGATTTTATTTTATTGCCTAAAGGTCTTTTAATTTATTTTTCTTTGTACTGAAATGAAGATAATTTCTTCAAGTATATTTCTAAACCACCAATTTGCTACTCAGCTGTTTATTCCACCAGCTGAATTTTTAAATCCAATAAATATATTTTTTCACATCTAGATAGTCTATTTCTTTTTTAAATTTCATATTTTATAATGTGTTATTCTTTTATTATGACATGCTTGTCATTGATTGTCTTTTTAATAATTCCAAACATACACAAGTTATAGGCGTATTCAGATTACTTTATATTTATAGTTTTAGGGGTACCATAAGTTACATTTCCAGCATATCTGTATTTTTTTTAATTTACTTATTTTTAGAGAGAAGAGAAGGGAGGGAAAAAGAGAGGGAGAGGAACTCAATGCCAGAGAGAAACACCCATCGGCTGTCCCCCAGCTTCTCCTCACTGTCCTGCATGTACCTCGTACCCCGACCAAACCTGCAGCCCAGCATGTGCTCCAACTGGAATCCAACTGGTGACCCCTTGCCCAGTGGAATGACTCCCAACCAAAGTATCTCTTTACTTTTATTAACACTGTTATTTCTCCTGTGATGTAATTTTCTTTTGTGGCAAGTGCATCTTCAGATACTTTTCTCCCCCACCACCATGGAAGCTCTCCAACAACAGGACTTTATTGTTTAAGTTTATACCTCCTCACTGTGGACTACACACATCCTATTCCTGACTTTTGCTTTGGCATACAAAGACCTGGATTTCTCCATTCAGTTTCGGTCAACTCCGAAGTGCTATCTCAGCTTCCGTTTCAACTGCATTATAGTTAAGCTTCTCCCTAGTCCAATCTCGCTTCCTGTGCTACCACATTGGTGTTGTTTCTGAGAGCACTCCTCAATTTCCCAGGAAACACATCCACTTTTAAGGATTTTTATCTTGGGTACTCTGACCTAAAATATTGATTTTAGGATGTAGACTTTAAAATAGGATTTTAGAGCTGAATTAAAATTGGTCAGATGGCAATGAGATTTCCATCATTAATAGCAAAGTGTGTATGGGAAGCCCCTGAATGTTGTATCAGTATGATTGTAAAAACTTTCACAAGTAGCGACTGGTATGGAGTATAGGCAGAAGGCAATATACTGGTGGGTGTAATATGGCAGACCTTTGAGAGTTTGGTGAAGAAGTGATTTTTAACTTAAATTCTATAAAATCACATGACTCACCTAGTACCATCAGTACAACAGAAAAATACTTCGATCGGGGAGGGTAATTAGTTGAGAATGTCAATGTAAGAAACATTCAAACATGTAGAGAACTTTTGGTGAGTTTATTTGAGCCACACTGATGACAATTGCTGGGAAACAGCTACTGAATAGATTGGGAAATACTCTGGAGAATGGCAATTTAGCATTTTATACATAAAATCAAAGGAGGAGTGATAGCAGGGGTACATGATGTCCATTGGTGATAGATTAGGGGAAGCAGGAGAAAACAAAGTGGGGAAACCTCTGGGACTGAAAAAAAGGAAAAATGGTAGACATATACTTCTTTTACATAGATGGGTAAGAGAGTTAACAATCATCAATTAACATAACAACAACGAAGGGATTTGTGGTCTAAACTTGTACCAGAGGGTTTTGGGAAAAACAGGGAAGCTACCTTGACATGCCAAAGATCTGTTATCATAGATGCAAAAAGACAATAGACAGGGTTGGTTAAAGGAAAGGTTGATATTTGTTAGGGAAAAGTACCAGCCGAGGACATGACTATCTGCCATGAACTGCTTTTATTTAATAAGTTTTAACTCTAGACCATCCTTTGTGGTTATTTTAGGTCTCTGAGTTTGTAAGACTGTCTTGCAGGCCTCCTCTGAGCTTGTCAGGTTATTATGTGTCTCCTTTTCTTCCATAAGAATGAGGCAAAATGTGAATATTTTAATGGTCTCCCTGGTGGTATATAAAACAACACACACCTCTGTATCTGTAAGTCATAGAAATCTGGAACTAGACTTTATTGAATTCCATGCAATGTTAAATTCTAGACCTTAAATATTGGTTCTGTCAAATTATGGACCTAGTTGAGTAGGAAGTAGATTTCAAGACTTGAGATGTGGACATAAGTATTGATATGCTAGGAACTTGAAAACTCAGATTTTCTGAACCTTCTGGGCCAGTAGACATAGTCCTTTTTGTTTTTTTTCTAATAAAATGAGCATATCTTCTTGCTTAAAGACAATGCAAAAGTTTATATCTGACTTGCAAGACATGTGCCATTCCTCTCTAGATTAATAGCCACCGTAAATGCTGGCTATCAATACAATAACTAAGGTCGAGTCACAATGTAACTAAGCCAGGGAAGTACTGGGCCTGTTAAGCTAGGAAAGAAATTATAAATTGAAGGATGTGTAGGACCCAGCCAATGTACACTGGTAGAAGCTGAGAGAGAGTATATGCGAGACTAAATTTTGAGAGCTGGAATATAGGCAATGGAATATAAATTTGGTTAAGAGACTTCATTGATATAGAATTACTCTCTGACCATAGGATTTAATACCTCGCATGCCCCTAGGAGATAATGCTAATAAATGGCTAATTTGACTCTTAAAAACTTGGAAAAAACAATGGCTTTCCCAAGTAAAAATGCAAGAATTACAATGAAAAATGGTGAAGGTAGGAATAAAATGGTTCAGATAAATGACAAGCTATGGTGCATATACTATGAAGGTCAAAAAAGCCACTATCAAACTCTGTTCTTTAAGAGGACCTGGAGGGCACTGTTTATGAGAGTGAAAAAGAATATTCTGATGAGAGGCCCCAGCGGTTTTGAGAAGCCCAGTAGTGCATGTCTTCTGTGTTCCGCAGTTGTAAAACAATACTATTGCTTACGGATTCTGACTCCCTGGTAGTTAGAGAGGGCGATAAGATAATCATAATAAGAATAACGATGTCATAGTGGCAGTCAGTGGAGATGGACATGTGGAGAGATATGATGATTATTAGAATCAAAACTTCATAGAGACAGCCAACAATACTATTTCTCAATCTACATACTCAGCATAATAAATTACAGATGATCTGAAGATGGGGGAAGCTGAAATGAAAATTAAAATATTCTGTGTTTGAGCTACTGTGATACCTGGTATAGCACTGACTAATTAAAAGACCAAGTTTCCAAGGGGAAGGAAACTGTAATACCACAAGTGTATATAGTTATGACTCATCCATCCTCCCACGGAGGCCTATAGACATTCACTTGGATAAAAATACACTAGAGAAATGAGAATACAGATATTTCAATAGAGACTAAGTTGACATTGACACCTATGGACTCAAAGTGTCAAGTGCCATTATGGCACCCGTCTTAGAGGAGAAGCATATTAGAACAAGTGACAAATTGAGTCCAGCCTTGTCATAAGTATGTGTTTCTACAGAGTCCATGGACCCATTCAAAGGTTATTTCACCAGTATGTGTAGTTGGAATGGGTATACACAGTCATTGCCAGAACTCCCATCTGTGTCCCTCACCCTGTATGTGACAGCTATCACACAGGAGAGGTCGGGCAGAAGCATCGCATCTACCCAGCTAATAGAGTGTGTGTGTGTATATATATATATATATATATATATATATATATATATATATACTCTACAGTAAAATCTCATCTTAAGGCAGAAATTAGTGACACCTTTAAATGTCTAAAAAGTGCAGGGATAGTGAATCTTATTACTTCCTCATTTAACTTATCATTTATAAGAGGATCTGTCTGGTACTTACAAAAATCAGAGGGATTCTGAAAGATTATAGTGTATTACTGCAAACTATGTGAAAGCATATAGTAGCCTCAGTTGCAGCAGCTGTGCTAGATGTGATATCCTTGTTAGCACAATTAACAAAGCCTCAGGAATAGATCTGTATCAATTTCCAGGTGAAGGCATTCTTTTTCATTTCCACGACCAAGGAGGGCCAAAGTAGTATATATTCACAGATTATACCAGAGCTGAATTAAATCCCTCTTCCTCTGTCAGTCGTGATATATTTTCAAAGGACCTGAACCTCCTAAATATTCCCCAGGAATTCCCATCAGTTTTCAGGTTTGATAATATTATGTTAATCAGAATAGAGAAGCAAGAGGGCATGGGTACCTGAGAAGACTTGTAATGCACAGCACTTTCGAAGGTGTTAGATGAGCTCATCAAAAATTCAAGAGCCTGCTACATTGGTGAAGATTTTAAGGGTTCAGTGGTTTGGGGTATTACAAGATTTTCCCTGCAAATTAAAGGACGCCGTATGTTTTAAGTTTTTCAAAATGTCCTCCACATCCATTTTATTTAATTATTTTTTCCTTACACATTCCACATGAGAAAGTAAAGAAAATGAAAAAAAAATTCGTATTGTCTTAAAAATGGATTCCCAAGAAACAGACTCTGATATCTAGCTAAATGTGGAGAAAGTGTCCTGGGGGAGTACTTGAAAGAGCCCGTGTCACAGAGTGAGGGAAGGCAGGAAGGGACTTTGAACCCTGATGCTCTAATAATAAAGGTCTCCACCGATCAGGAGATCTGAATTCCAATGACCTTTCAGAGTTGTCCTTAATAGTGGGCTGGACCATTCTGTCTCATCTTAACTTGAAAATTTGTACAATGACAGAGGCTTCAGTAATAAAATTTAACTTTAATACTAATGTATCGGAATGGAGTTACCTTACAAATTACCTTACACACAGAGTAGATCCCCTGCCATGAGATTTTCTCATAACCTATGATGATGATCTGTCTCTGAGGCTAATTTAAAATGATAACATTAAAAATTGAATTCCTATTATTAATGCTTATAATTTAATTTTATGCTCACTAAGAAATGTTCAAATGTGAAATCTGGCATTTTCTACTCTGTACCTACAGGAAGAGATTATGCATTGAATTCTCTTTTCTTTTTATTTCTCACTGTAAGCTAATTGTATTGTTATTTTGGTTAATTATAACAAGCTTGATTTATCTGCAGCTGTCTCAGAGAATTAACAGATAACCCCTTGTTGTTTGCAATTAGCCTGCCTTAGCCTGATATGAATTCTGTACTGAGGTTAAAGGTTTAAGTTAAGGCTTACAGGGGAGAATTTTCTGGGCAGCCCGCCAGTTGCCCTCAGGTATAAATATTGCTACATGTTCCAAACAACTTTTCTTGAGTGTTCTCCAAGCAAAACATTCATAAATGATTTATTTAATCAATACTGATAAACACTTATAAAGTCCCTTCTCTATGACAGAGCAATTCTGACCACAGGCCCTCTACTTGCTGTTTACTGCTCACTCAGCCCCACCATGTCAGCAATGGGTGGATTTAGGACATTTCTGTGTGGTTTTAAAAATTATTATTGTAATCTTTAAATGTCTTTTCCAGAGTGTTATGGGAAGATTAAATTAAGTTGTTAGAGATGAAGCACTTAGAATACGAAATTATACTGCAAAGAGATTCAATGCACTTCAAGTATGGCAAGGCACACAGGGAGGTCCATTGTTTTCACTGCCATCCCATCATCATCATCATCCTTATCATTATCACTGTCGTTCAGTTCTTATTACTATTATTATTGTACAAAGTGCAAGGGTCTACATATAAATAATATTTTTTCTTAGGAGCAGATAACTACCAGTTTATTCTGGGACATGAGGAAAAATAGTAAGTATACCATGAGAATAAACAGAGTATTGTAAAATGCAGATAACAGCGCCTGTTTAGCAGAGTTCTTATGAAGATTAAAACCACGTGTAAAACTCCTGACAAATGGTGGATACTCAGAAGCAGTTATTGTTATAACAAACACACCCAGCTTTATTATTATGTCACAGAAATGACATCGATTAAAAAAGTTTTAAAATGGCATAAATTGCTATAGTAATGATTACCCTTTTCCCATATGTTTATGTCCACGGATGCTTCTCCATAACCTCAGAAACATAAAACAGAAAATGTTCACCGGCAGAGCCTTTGCTCTGTCTTGGTGCCTACACTCCGCCTGTGAATACAGAGGCTCTCGTACAACCTGGGATCAACTGTGATGACAAAGAGCCACTGCAGTTCCCACGGCGCAGGCGCAGGCTCAGTCTGTTCGTAGTGAGGAAACCAAACTAGGTCTTCATATCCTGCCCCAGACCAGGTTTCTCAGCCTCAGCACGTCTGACAGTTTGACAGGGTAAGTTTTTGTTGTGGGGAGGCTGTAATGGTGAAACTGGAAAAGTGGGTGTTCGTGCTGCCTGCCACGGCCAGAGCCAGTAAGTAGCATCGAGGAGGATTCAGTTTTCCTGGGCGCTTTATTCAGGTGCTGGTGACCTGAGAAGATGTTGGGTTATGTATCCTCAGAAACCATCTTAACAGCTCATCTCGAACAGGCCTTTTTTTGAGGAGAAGAAAGTATTGGTAAGGTGTTTGAAAAAAAAGGTTAATCGGATAAGAGCTGCAGTTTGGTGGCTATTTTCTTAGTATTTCTTTATCTGCTGATCAACAATTCTGTATCTGCATCACAGATGTTCTCTCTCTGCACACATTGGCTCAGGTACCATGTCCTTCTCTTCTAGAGCCCCCGGGTCTCAAAGGTTGAGCTACTGTAGGTTTCCTGGAGTCACGGAGGTCACGCATTCCAGTTCCTGGAATAACAGCTTTTCACACTATTAATCACCTAAGCCTATCAACTAAGACTGAAGCTAAAACCTTTAACTCCTAAATTTCCCTATCAATGGGACTTACAGGATGTTCAGCAGCTTCTCTGACCTCCACTCACTAGATGCCAGTAACACCCTCTCCACCTTCAAGGATGGCAAGCGGAATGACTTAGATATTATCATCTGTTTCCTAGGGGACAAAGTACCCAGGTTCAGAGCCTTTATTCTAGACACCTATGTTTATAAACTTCTAAATTTTTGCTTCTCTCATTATCAACATAAACTTTATTTTTTATTTTTTAAAAGATTTTTAAATTTATTGTTAGAGAAAGTAGAAGGGAAAGAGAGAGAGAAACATCAATGTGTGGTTGCCTCTCACGTGCCCCCCACTGAGGACCCAGCCTGCAACCCAGGCAGGTGCCCCAACTGGGAATGGAACCCGTGACCCTTTGGTTCCCAGGCTGGAGCTCAATCCACTGAGCCACACCAGCCAGGGCCAAAATAAAGTGTTTAGTTGCCTTCAGCTGCCATTTCAATTCAATAGTATCATTATAGGATTTTGGGTCACTTGAAGAGTGAGTAGTTCAGATTTAGATCCACAAGAAATAGTTTTTGCAGAAAGAAGCATTTTTGCGATGCTGGCAGGATTTTGTGGCATAGAGAAGGGGCAGGATGGAGATTAGGTGTGTGTAAGGAAATTTAGCCTTGAAGGAACAGAGCTAGCAGAGACCAGGATCTGGGAAAATTCCTACCTTGCTTGATATATTCCCAGAAAATAAGTGTGATCAATGCTTAGAAAGTGTGGGACACACCGAGACAGATAAATTTATTATTAAGCTTCTGAGTAAGGCAGAGTAAGGCAACAATCTTCTTATTCTACTGAATATGTTCTGCAGAACCAAAAAAGAAAGAAAGAAAGAAAGAAAGAAAGAAAGAAAGAAAGAAAGAAAGAAAGAAAGAAAGAAAGAAAGAGAAAAAGAAAAAAGTAGGTCAGTGAGCCTTCTACAGAGCAGAGGTTAACTCTAATTTATAAATCAGGGTCAGTCCAGGTTGGGTCATAAGGAATGTCCGATTACCTTTATGCCTTGTTAGACAAATCAGTTAAACATCGTGTTTCCAAGACTTACTGTAACCTTTACTGAGTACATATTATATGCCAGGATATGTTTATCGATGAGAGAGACAGAGAGGTGGGGGAAGAGAGAGAGAGAGAGAGAGAGAGAGAGAGAGAGAGAGAGAGAAACATCGATGTGAAAGAGAAACATCAATCGGTTGCCTCCTACATGCTCCTTGATGGAGCATCAAATCCACAGCTGTGACCAGAAATCGAACCTGAGGCCTTCTGATGTACAGCCGATGCTCTAACTAACTGAGCCTTCTGACCGGAGCTTAAATAGTCAATTTTCACTCACCATTCTCCTTCTTTGTGAACCACCAAGACATTCAAAACTTCTGGAGTACTCTGAGAGTAACGTTCATCTTTCTTAAAAAGCTCCCTTCACCATGTCTGGCTCACAGAATATATTTGTAAGGAGTACTGCTCCTTGGCACCAGATATTTATTAATCACACAGAGAATTTATGTATAAAACAGTTTAAAAATAAATTCAATCATGTTCCCGCAAATTAAGTTGTCATTATGTAAAAATTTAATAGAAAAAAACCCCATTATATTAAATAATAAAGGAAAATGGCTTCACTATGAGGAATGTTAGAGTATGTCCATTCACAGGAATGTTTTAAGCTATGCTTGCTTTGATTTGTAGTCTTTTTTTTCCTATTCTTTATGTTACTTTTACCTCAACCTAATAATGCAAATAATTATATTAGCTTGGCCCAAATTTGTTGCAATTTGGGAAAATAATATTTCAAACATGGTGTCAGGCCAGTTTCAGGTTTGGTACATCATGTTTATTCTTTGCCAAAACTGAAAGCCACCTTTTTGCTCCTGCTCCTCATCATTGATTCAGATCTAAACTATCTATATTTGGGCTTATTTTTTGTTAGAAAATAAAATGCCCTAGGCAAAACACCGCTCTTTGTACTCTGTCAAGCCAATAGTTACTGAATGCTCTGAAAAAACAAGTAGCCTGAATTAAATATTATCCATTAATAATTACTTTAAAAAGCCTATGATCTTTTTATTATAACATGTGTGTTAATAGAAAGATAAAATTTTATGTACAAGCCAATTTAAAAATAAATTCAATCATGCTCCCAAAGTCAGACTTTACCATATAAAAATTGCCTCTTCTTAAATATCAGTAAACAAATAAAATATTTTCTTAGATTAGTAAAGTGCTATTGTTCTGTAATTATTCTGAAAAACCTCAGAATTACATTTGCAAAAGATAGATAGATAGATAAGAAAGGCAAATATGGATCCAGCATTCAATAATTTTACATTCCTGTTAAGTTTTAAAGATAATAATGTAAAATTTTTGTTTGACTGGTAAGAATTATTTTAAGAGAAATTAGATTTGAACCGTGGTAACTGGATATTTCAGGGAAAACATGAAACTTGAGTGGTCCTTTAGGTTTAGTCTGAGCCAAGGGAGTCAACATAAGTAAAAAGAGTAAGATGAACACCAAACATCATTGTGGGCTGGAGTAAAATGTGAGTTAACGAGTTCTACAAAATGAGACTGGAAAAAATTTGTGGGACAGAATTTTGGAGGATCTGAATCTAAGTAAATTTGCATTTTAGCTAGTGAAGAATTTATATTTCACTTGCATTTTCAATGTTTTTTCTTGGAATTCAGAATTTTGATTTAATCATGTGTTTTAGAATGTAATTCCTGAGATTTCTTCATAGGAAGATCTATGGGGAAAAGAATGAAAGGGATGTTTGGAATACACAGTGATGAACAGATTTAGTCTTTTTTTGTGCTCTAGCCATAGAAAAGGTAGTGAAATTAAATGGGACATTTTGGTGCTAATTTACACACTTTTCATGTCTCTAATTCCTAACATCATAATATAATGCTGTTTTAACTGTTCAGGAGATCTTAATATGCAAAATTGTTTACAACTGTTCATTCAACAGGGCTGTATTATAGGCTTTGTATATCTCTGATATCATTCCTTATATTAGTCCTTTTGTGCCATTAAGCACCATGTCCTCTAGGTTCATCCATGTTGTCACAAATGTTACCAGTTCTTTTTTAAGACTGAACGATATTCCATTTTTTTTATATGCCACCTTTTCTTTATTTTTCTGTAGGTGGGCCTTTGGGTTGTTTCCATACCTTGGCTGTTGTGAATCTGCAATAGACTTCAGAGTGCAAATATCTCTTCAAGATCCTGACTTTAATTTTTTGGCACATATACTCCAGAGTGGGTTTACTAGGTGATATAGTAGTAGATCTATCTTTAATTTTTAAGTAATTCCCATAATAGTTACATGTTGACCTTGTACCATTTTACATCCCTAGCACCACTGCACAAAGGTCTCAATTTCTTTACATCATCACTATCACTTATTAATTTTTGAATAACATTCTAGTAGGTATAAGGTGGTGTCTCACAGCAGTTCTGATTTGCATTTCTCTGATAATTAGTGACGTTGAGCACATTTTCCCATACCTGTTGATCATTTGCATTTCTTCTTTGGAGAAATGTATATTCAAGTCTAAATTTGTCAAATTGCACACATAAATATTTACAATTCTCCTTAGCGGGTTATAAGCTTGCTGGTTTCACCTCAACCTCACAGAGCTTAGTGTTCTCTTTTTATACTTTACCAAAGGTAATGATTAGATGTGACATATTTTTATTGATGTATATTTATTTGAACCTGAGTATTAATCAGGTTAATGTAAGTGTCACATGAATATTAATTTTCGCAAGGACCTGTTTTTTTCTTATTGTTTTTTAATTCAAATTTTAAGATTATGTTAACATTTCATGTGTTTTTATAATCAGAAAAAAAACTTAAATACTCAAGTTCTGCTTTTGTAGGACTTTGCAAAGATATTCTATTAGCTTCTCCCTTAAATAACATTTACTGGCGCACTTAACAGCTGTTAACATTTACTTAGAATCTCTTTGAATTATGTTCATGCAGATTTTCATTGTGTAAGCCAAAAGAAATAAGATATGCAAGAATATGAGCACTTATGGCCATCCCAAAATCATGTATTTTGGATAATTGATATGTTTTTTTGTTAGTTTAATCTTACAAATAGAGAAGACTTCTACTTAAATTGTTTTGAGTCAAATGTCACTTTTCTATGTCAATTCTTTCAGTTTACTAAATTGGTCATGGTAGCACTATAAGAATTAATCATTTGATTAAAATTTTTAGTTGTACTTCATATAAATTCTAGTCCATGTAAAATCTTTAATTCATGCTAACTATATACCAAATAAAACTTATATTTTCTAAACTGCATAACATTAAAAAGTTAAATTTAGATACTAGATTTCTTGAACTCAAACAAACCATTTATTATTGAGTTTTTATAAACTCTCACAACTTGTCATTTCTTTCAAAAATATTTTTGAATTGAACTATAAAGATAGTAATATTGTTTGCAAGTGGTATTTATTGAGCTTATATTAAATGTAAGAAAACATTTTAAGTATTTTTCTGACATTAACTAATTTAATCTACATGGAAATTTTTATGTGGCACACACAACTATCCTTTTCCTTTTTCAGATTCAGAAATCAAGGGACAGATGTTTTTTAAAAATCTCGTTACTTAGTAGCAAAATTTAAAAAGTGAGAAAGCTGAACTCTAAGTCCAAATAGTCTGATGTGTAATTTTTTTTGTTTGTTAGTTTTTCAACTCTGTAGAGTGATATAAATTCTCATGCTTTAACACTATTTCCTTTTCCATCCTATTGGCTGGTCTCCTACATTTTAGGTATTTTAGGCAGAGACACTAGTAAATCTGACAGACAAGAATTGATGTTATGAACAAGAAAATTTTCCACATATTTTGATTTTGAGGTTGCATGTATTTTTCGTTTTTCCATTCACTCTTCTTCTATTATAGGTCTTCAGAAATTTGTCTTTCTCTTGTCCTTTTTCACTGACAGAACCTACTTTGTGAAATTTGTTCACGTACATAGATATACAAACTAGTATCGAGGAAGAGGCATGACTGGATTTATATCAGAAATGATTGAAAACACTGAGAAGAATAATCCAGAATCAGTCATTTCTTTCTGATGGTAAAAAAATGATGAGAAGGGCACAATTCAGTAATCAAAGTGCTGATTTTCCCTGACTGGACAGACTAAACCAATGCACTTAGATTATGGTCCCCATCTTAGCCTTTCTTTTTATACAGATCTATAAAGTAAGTTGCTTCATTTGGATATGAGTGTCTAGCTAAATAAGGAACAGAAAAAAGGTGTAATGTTTAAATATAAAGTCAACTATAATGGCATTCCTGAGTGGAAATCAGAATATAATTTTATACATGAAAATAACGCAATAACTTATGTATGTCTTGATATAGAAGTTCAACGTATCATTATTCAAGCAGTCCTAAAGTGCCATTTTGATCTTAGACTGTTTTGACATGAGAATGATAATATGTTCTGTCTCAGTACATTAAGGTATCTTTCAATTGTCATTCCAAAAAACTACTGTCTGTTGTTCTTCTGATTCATCATTTATATAATGGTATTCTTATAATAATAATGCCTAACATGTATGTTCTTATGAGAATTAATGATGTGATACATGATCAACACAGGATTAATATTAGATAGTATTTTCATTATTACTGCTATTTAATTGCATGCAGGACAACACAGTATGGTCACATAAGAGATCATCTGTTCACTCGGACCCATGAAATCTCAGAAGGCAAAGAGAGGAAGAAAAGGGATGCAAACCAATGAGGGCAAATTTTGTCAGTGTAAGAGTGGTTGTCAACATACTAAATGTAACGCTGAAGAATTGGGAGCAGGGAAAACGATCCTAAAAGTTTTAGCTACCTCTCCCGTGTGTTGCCCAGTCTCAAATTATGAAACAAAATATCCTTCAAAATACATATGGTTCTGTGTATCTTTCAACTGGGATGATATTTAAATTAAGCCTTGAGGTATAAAAACATATATTGTTGAAAAACAAAACAAATCACAACAAACAAAAGCAAAACAAAACAGAAATACAAAAAAGAAGGCTAACATTCAAAATCCTTTAATGTTCACAACCTAGTCCCATATGCTAAAATATATTGTTTTAATCTAAGAAAACATGCGGAACAGATGGTATGTTGGTGGCAGCCCCAATTAAGCTAATCTTTTGTTGAGAAAGATTGCTGCTGCCCATATTTCTGATTTATTCTACCAAGTTTAATGTGCATTTTAAATGGCAAGTGTGACAGTAGAAGCAATTAAATATTTGTGTTACAAAACCTTGATGACCATTTATGGACAAATTTACTACATAAAAATATAGAGCCCTGGCTGGTGGGGCTGAGTGGATTGAGCGCTGCACAGTGAAGCAAAGTGTCATTGGTTCAATTCCCAGTCAAGGCACAGGCTTGGGTTGCCGGCCAGCTCCTCGGTAGAGGGTGCGTGAGAGGCAGCCACACATTGATGTTTCTCTCCCTTTCTCCATCCCTTACCCTCTCTGTAAAAATAAATAAATACAATCTTTTTAAAAAATAGAGCTATTTTCAAGTGTGATTTTTAAATCCAGTCTGTCTAAATTGTTTCTGAAGATAAATCCCAAATTACTCAGTGTTATGTATAAGACTTGTTTCTGTATGTTTTAGATGTGCATGGCCAAGATATGTTCCTCATATTTTCATAGAGGGTATACCTTTGATTTTTAAAATAATTATTATATTCTCTGTTCATGGTTGTAGCACATTGTCTTACTGTATGTCAGTTACTTGGGAAATCTGATTTTCCAAATATGTCAGATATATCAAATACATATTTTTGTATTGCGGTTTTTGTAAATATAGTCTACATATGGGTAAGTATCATTCCTTGAACTTGCCCAAAACTTTGATAAGATAAATATGAATGTGCATTTGATAGGTTATTATCATCATTAGCACCAGTTAAGATCATACTCAACTAATTACTGAAAAACAAAGACTTAGATGACAGATTTTCTTTTTTCCATATGATATTTTATATATAACAGCACAGGAAACACAAAAAATTTTCTGATCCTTTAGAAATAGTTTCAAAACTTGGATTTTCCATTTATCTATGTATTAGGAAAATTATATGATTTTTTTCATATTTAGTATTGTATACTAACCGAATCATGGAATCATTTAAAAAATAATTTGATATATTACATAAAATTTCTATTGTATGCCATCATACATTTAAATCACATTAGTTCCTCCATTTTCTATTTTTCTTTTAAGTGCTTCATGCTACATCCTTTCCTAAGATTTATATTAACTTAATTTTCTATTTTCCAAATATACTGAAGCATATTGAAAGAAAAATAATTTATTTTATCTGCAGAATATTCTCTATGAAACTTCTCAGTAATACATTATAGCTGTTTGGAATTTTATCTAAAAAGTCAAATATATGATATGAAAGGCAACTAGATTTCAAGTGGTGAGCAAACAATGGAGTATATTGATGTCATGTTATAAAGTTGTACACCTAAAACATATGTAATGTTACCCAACTTTACCAGAATAAATTTATTTAAATAAATAAATTTTTATTTGCATAATTTAAATTAATTTTACCTAAAATTATTAGAATGTGTCATTAAAAATCTGACACTGTTGAATAAAAATGATTTCAACCAAGGAATCTACACCTAGTTTAAATATCAATTAAATGTAAAAGTAGATAAAATATTTCTAGGTTAAAAAATTCAAATAATTTTAGAAATTTATATAAATTTTAGTTGCTATTATCACTTTTATTGTATTTTTCCATTACCACTTATCCCCCCATTCCCTCTATCACCTCCACCCATTCCCCTGCCCTGTAATCATTATGTTGTTTTTTGTGTCCATGAGTTTTTTTTCCCTTTTTTCTGTTTTGTTCAATCCCTCCACCCCTACAACACCCCCCAGAGCTGTCAGCCTGCTCTCTATCTGTGAGTCTGTCTCTATTTTGCTTGTTAGTTCCGTTTGTTCATTAGATCCCACATATGAGTGAGATCATATGGTACTTGTCTTTCTCTGACTGGCTTATTTCACTTAGCATAATGTTCTGTATTATCTTTTTTAAAAGTTTAATAAAAAGTTTCTCAAACTTTGTGATAAAGGACCAGATAATAAATATTTTAATCTATGTAAGTCCTATGCAGCTCTGTGACAGTTAACCTCTGCAACTATAGCATGGAAACAACCATAGGCAACTGGGTTTCAATAAAACTTTACTTAAAAAACAGTTTAAAATAATGAGACACCACTATACATCTGTTAGAATGGTTTCAAATTAAAAGAAAATGATAATATCAAGTGTTAGCTGTGAAAAGTAACTGGAATTCATTCACTGCAAATGGCACAGCCAGTTTGAAAAACAATTTGGCAGATTCTAACAGAACTAACCATACGGTCTTAACATACAGTCCAGTAATCATGTTCTTAAGTATTTACTTAATTGATTTGAAAACTTACATCCACCTGCATGTGAATTTTTATAGCAGTTTTATTCATAATTGTTAAAAACTGAAAGAAACCAAGATTTCCTTCAATAGGTGAATGGTTGAACAATCTGTGGTACAACCACATAATGAAATATTATTGAGTACTAAAAAGATTTAAAAAATGTCGTCTTGAAAAAGCATGGATGAATCACAAATTTCTATTTCTTAGTGAATGAAACCAGTCAGGAAACTGTGCGTACTGTAGGATTCCAATTACATGATAGCCTGGGAAAAGTAAAACTATACTGAGGGTAAAAGGGGGTGGGGGTTGAACAGGTAAAGTACCTGTGATGTTTTTTAGGATGCCCATCTACAAATTCTTCACATATCCTGGTTATACTCACTCCATCTCAACTCAGGTGAAAATCTCTGAAGAAAGAATTCCTGATTTTACTTTCTAAGAAGCTTTTCCCACATTGCATAATTTATTTCCTCTGTAGGATTTATCATCAACTTTCATTATATTTTTTACATATTTCATATGTATTTTTGGTCTCAGTAGGTGAGCTCTGTTAAGGCAGAATCATCATCTACTGTTTTCACCACTCTTTTCCTAGTATTTGCCTCATCTATTTTTTAAAATTTAAACTTGAATACAAGTTGCAAGAATCATATAGCAAATGCCTATACGCACCTATTACTCAGATTCACCATATTTGATATTTTGCAGCATTTGTTTCTGTCTTCCTATGGAAGTCCATGAACACAAGCAAAATTCTTAGACATTTTAAAAACCAAGCTATAGGCATTGTTGCTCTTTACCTCTTCAATGTATAACTCTTCAGAAGGATATTCGCCACCATAACCACAGTACAAAGAAGCATCCAGTATTTTTAACATGATGCACTAGTATTTTTCTCAACAGTGAGCTTTGCAGCAATTTTAATATTCTTACTTCAAAAAATGCACTGCTAGTCAAAACATGCTAAAAGTGTGGATAATTATGAAAATATTTTAATGATATTTTCTTCACCACTTTTTTCATGTTTTAAATATTTTGTTTAAAAATTTTATTAACATTATTTGCTTGTCCAATGCTTTTGTGATGGATTAATTAAAATTCTTTTCAATTAAAAACGGACCATGAAAGACCAAAAAATGCACTGCATGTATTTTTACCTATGTATTTTTAGTTTCACTTACTCTAGAACTGTTATAAATTGATGTTTTAAAATCAACAGGATGGCAGTTTTATAGAATTCTGCTGTTTGGGTTTATCAAGTTTCCCTCTTGTTTATATTCAGATTTTGCATTTTCCTGAGAAATACCACATAAAGGTGATTCATAGTTATTAAAATGCATTAGGAGACACTTGTTAATAATGTATCCCATTATTATTGATATTAATTTTGATTATTTGGTTAAGATGAAGTCTGCCAGTTTTCTCCATTGTCAGGCTAACAGTTTCCTTTCTGTAATGTACTAGTAATGTGTGATGATATATTCTGAGGTAGTATAACTATCTCAATCATCTTTAAGCTTTAATTCAGTGATTTTAACACCCACCTATTTTTTACATTACCCTTTCTGTATTTACAAGTTGGCATTCTATTGTAAAGGATAGCAGGCCTTCCCATTGTATTTATCCACATACCAAATGCATCTGAAATGATAATTGATGTTATACACATGTTGTATACATGAGAGAAAGTTGGTTTTTGAAAGAAGAAAATAACACAAAACATGAAAAAATGATAAGAAAATGACCCAAGGTACATTGCAGATATAAGGACAGAGAAAACCATGTACAAGTTGCAGAGACGTTCTTATTGGCATAGTGGTACTCAAGTTCTTTGTTGAGTTAATTATATTTAAGTTGAATAAAAAGAATTAGTTTTATGGAAGTCAAGGAGAACAAGTTTTAAAGAAGTGTTTACCTGGGTCAAATATTATTGATTTAGAGGATAATAAGGGTAGAAATTAGCTGTTCCTCTTAAGAAAATGCTTGGTGTAACAAATAGAAAATTAGGTGTGCAGAATTTGGGACATAAAAAACATCTTTAGGGAACCACAAAAGAATCAATAATAGGGAGTTAAAGCAATTAAATTTAGACAAATTTTCCAGGAAATATCACAGTAAAGATAGAGAAAGTGGTTGTAGCTAAAATAAGTGAAACAATGTTTTTTTTTTTAAAGATAAGAAAATAAGCATGTGTGTAATCAATTTCTGGGTGTCTGTACAGGCGATATACTATAGGTAATAAAGGAGTAGAAAGAAAACACAAAAGCAAAGTCCTTCAGATGTTAGGGGATAAATGAACAGGACTAGCACGATTGTAGTCCTCTAATTACTTCAATCAAGTGCGAAGAGAGAATTTTAATGAGTGTACTAAAATAGTTATAATATATTTAAATAGTTCAGTACAGTTTACATGGTGTTTTCTTTTATCTGAATAGCCATATTTAATTATCATAAATACCTACTGAGAGAAGTGTTATATTCTTATTGTAATCTGAGCAGTAAGTTACCCATAGAGTTGTAAATTATACTTGGAGTTACAACTAATCATACATCATATTTAAAATTATAGATCATATACTCTAGATGCAACCTGGAACTTTATCCCATTTTGGGAAGCTGTGCATGTATCTGTATTGGGATGGGAGGTGGAATCATGGACAATTCAGCTTTTAAATTGCATTCAAGATGTGAAAAATTTGCTGGAATATGCAATGATGAAAAACACATCATAGAATAAGATGGTATGTGATACAAGACACAGAGGCAGGAATGTGCATGGTGTGTTTGAAGACGGACAAGTTCACTTGTGGGGCTAGGACCCTTCTACCACTTTTCTGTGTTCCCAGGAGGCTGGGTGTATACATCTGTCACAGCCCTCAAAGTGCTCCAGCATCCTCCCCAGGACTCCACTCTGCACACACGGGCTGTGTTTTTCTTCTCCTTATCTCTATTGCCTAGTGCAGAGCTTTGTGCCCCAAGTATATTGGCTGAATAGATGAAAGAAGCAAGTGATGAAGCTGAAAAAGTAATTTGAGGCAAGGGCAAAGTTTCCAGCTTCAAACGTGATTGTGTCAAAAAGTCACATACTTCCCAGTTGTCTTGATTTAAAAGGAGGCATTCATTTTAAACTTTACAAATGAGATCTATGGCTTGAGAATATATTTCCATAAAATGTAAGTAAAGTGTTCGGAACTGTGTTCCTGGGTATTTTAGAAGATTTTAGTGGATTAACAAGGCTGATGAATTCATCTCCGTTTTGCTAGGATTCATTAATGATTGAACATGGGAGAATGCAATTTTTAAAATGATACCACATTACAGTATACTAGTGTAACTAATAATAGTCTTAGAGGAAGGGAATTACATTTTGCTTTCTAATCATTCTTTTAAAGAAAAGGTCCGGGCTAGAGTTAAAATGTGGTGATTAAAGACCATCAGTCTTGCTTAGCCTTTCCCAAGGCAGGGGTGGATGTAGCGGATGAACTGTAATGAACCAAACAAAAATTAACATTATGGCTGATTTTTCCTTGTAAAACTGATTACACTTTACTAGGAATTTCTGCCTTACTTTGGAATTCAAATCAAGGACTAGCATTCAGTTAATGCCAGGGATAGTCAAAGAACATATGGATACTTTAAGTAAAAATACCTAGTCTGACTGGGTGTGTCCCAATGAAATGACAATGTGTACTCTCCAAGGGTGAGGTATTCCAATGCACCCAGGTCAACACTAGCAGTTCATAGTGCACTTAGATACTGCTGAAGATTTAATAAGCTATTTTGATTACATTAAATATATATAAAGTCAATTAACTCTATGTTGAAAGAAAAGAAATGACATTATTAAATGAAATGGTCAAGTAATTTTATTATACCTTTTCAATTAAGATAGCCAATATATTCTAGCAAAATATTTAATTTGAGATGCCTCTACTGTTGACTTAAAGATTAATGGAAAAAACAAAACAAAATAAAACCATATAACTAAAGAATAATGACAGATACAAATGAAATTTAACTCCAGATGAAAATGATCAAAAATTTTGAGTCAAAGAATATTAACCACTTAGTAATTCAAAGGTTTCTAGATTTATGTTTAGTATGTGTATATTAAAATTTCTGATACTACATTCCAAAGGTTAATTGCTATAACTTAGTTGAGATACAAATATATATATCTTTGCTTAATTAACACAAAAAGTAACCAGGATGAGTGTTTTTAAGTTATTGTAGCAGGCTACATTCTAAAGATCATACCCCAAACTTTCTATCCCTTGGTAATAAAATCAAACACAAATCTAGGTACTTCTGTGTAAGTACTTTGCAGATGGAATGAAAGTTGCTAAGTAGCTGATTTTAGGTAGGAAGATTACAGAGGGTAATCCAGTAAATCCAGTGAACCCTTAAAGATGAGAATGGAGGCAGTAGAGTTAGAGATATTGATAAGAAGGAGGCAAAGGACAGTGTGATAGACAGGTGTGCTATTTTCAAAGCTTGAAAAGAATTCATCGCAGATGGCCTGTAAAAGCTGAAGATGAACCCTGATCAAGAGTCAAGAAGAAAAAAGTGGGTTCCTCAGTCCTAGATTTGCAAGGAACTGAATCTGATAGCAATCTCAATAACCTGCCCCAATGACTCCAGTAAGAAGCTTGGCCTTTCCACACTCTCTGAGCCCACATGGACTTCTGACCTGCACACAGTGAGATAATAAATTTGTGTTGTTCAAAGCTGCTAAGTGGCTGGTGATTTATTATGGCAACAGAAGACTAATGCAGTTACTTTTATTCTTACACCTAAGAAGAATATGACCTAGTTGAGAATTGTTTCACCAGTAAAAAATTGTGGATAATAAAGAGGAGCTGATGTTATCAGAAACAGTTGATCATTTCTTAGGGAAGATGTATAAACTATAATTTGACCTCTATCAGATTCATTCCTATGTCAGGGAGTTCATTTCCTGAAATTATGTAATGTCCTTCTGAGATCATGAAAGTGGTGCTCTCATATGCCATGAATTTTTACGTTATTCTTTCTGGGAAACATTTACTACTTTCGAAATGTTCCCTGAAATTTGTAACTGTGTTCAGAGAAGATATGAGAAACCTGATGACACAGATTTTTAGACATACAAATTATGAAACTTTTGATTAATAGACAGTTGTATTTACCAATAATTTTTAGGGAACACAAAGAATAATGTGTTACAACAAGCATTATACATAGGAAATAAAGAGCACTTTAATAATGTATTTTAAGGTATTTATAAGGCTTATACCTATGCTTGAAACAAAGTTCTTAAAAATAGAGAATTTTTCATTTGGTCTAAATGTTGTCTGTTTATATTGTACAATCAGCATTTTAGCAACGGAAACCTCTGTTAGATACTGAGCTCTGCTATCTATGACTTAGTGACATTGGACTAAATGCAGAACCTTTCTAAGATGCATTTCTCATTTGTAAAATGAACAACGGTAATAGCTCCTTCCCTGGGTTGTTAGAAGGATTAATTAAGGTAATAAATATAAAGTGATTAGCAGTATGCCTACCATGAAGTAAACTAAACACTCAATAAATATTGTTGAACTAACTATAATCACAATTAGTCATCATCATCTATTTTGTAAAATCACACTAACTTATTAAAACCCATTTTTTCTACTGTTCTCTTGCTATTGTTATTTATGTAGTTCCATAATTGTACACAGTTGTAAACACAGCAGAGAAAAACTTTTTTATTGGTTTCCTTTTACTTTTTATGTTGTTTTACACTCTTTATAAATTATTGAAGAAACAATTTACCTCCAAGTTTCCAATTGTGCTATGGACAGGATAATTTTGATTATTCATAATTAAAAAGAAACCTTTTCTAAACATGTCTAAATGTATACCATTTTATGACTTTTGAAATTATATTTTAAAGGCAAATTGGTAGGAGTAAAACCTCTGTCTTTAAAAATATAGCACTTAATTGTTTTCCCATTGTGAGATGAATAATATTGCTAAATTCCTCCCCTCATTGTGTGCTACTATTCACATTATTCATAAGTACTGACTTGTTCATTTTACATGACTTTATTTATTCTTTGAAATTTTCACATAACATTTATATTATTATTATGAACATTATAGGTACATATAAATGTTTAAACATAATTATATCGGTTATTTTTCCAAGCTTATTTTTATTTTTAAGTTACTTTTCACTCTGTGCAGTTTTACAGCTTTATGTAATCCAATTAGTACTTTTCTGTGATTTAATTATTTCAACATTTAGACAATTATTACTGTCACAATATTAATCCAAATAGACTTCAAGTTCCTTTCTGCTTGTTTTTCTAAGCTTATCTTGCATCTGTTTTTGCCTTTCTATATCAGCTCTGCTAGAACTTGTTTTGGTGATGGAAATATTCTATATCAGCAGTATCCAACAGACTGGTCACTAACCAAATGTGGCTATTGAACATTAGAGATAATACTAACAGCATTGCTTTGAAATCCTTGGTCTTCTTAAAAATACTTACAGTATACAAAAAATGCAATTTGTATTTTCCTGACATCAATGACATAATTGAGTTCTCCCTTTGGGTTAGAAAATAAATGTTACCTAGAGGCTAGTTACATCCAAAATTATATAGCTTTAGTTTATATTGATTGATATAGTTCCAGCATTTTCTTCATTACTGTCATTTATTGGAACATCCAATATACCTTTCATTGACCTGTATTAGTGCTGTCTTTTATTTATGAAATACATGCTGATTTATAATTACAAATGTGTGGATGCCTCATAATTATGAATATATATATATATGTGTGTGTATGTGTATGTATATATATTTTTCACATGTTTATCCAGCCATATAATATGAAAAATAGAGACATTCATTGAAGAAGATACAGGGAACACCATACATAGGACAGTGACACCTCAGTCCCCTTCAAAGTAGTCACCATGGGGCCTCATACAGTTCTCCCAATCGCCATCAACTGCCCTATTATATTTTCCTGAATCTCATCAATGGTTTGAAATCTCTTCCCCTTCCAAGGTGATTTTAGTTTTGGGAAAAGCCAGAAGTTGCAGGGTGCCAAATCTGTGTTGCAGAAGGGCTGAGTCACCTGGGCGATTTGATGTTTTACCAAAAAACTCTGTATGAGACATCGTACCTGAGTGGGTGTGTTGTCATGATGAAGCTGCCAATCACTAACTTCCTATAGCTGTGGCCTTCTGAATCATCCAGATAGTTTCTGCAGAGGAATGTTCAAGCTTAACACAAAATCGGAGGCAGATCCGTTGTTCTACTAGCTCAGCCATTTTGAATGTGATGGCCACACAGTACACATGCTCACTCAATGGCGTCTACTGCCCCCACTGAATAGTACAGTGATGTTTTCAGTCCATTCTCCTTGGCTGCCAGGCTTCGTGGATGCTGTACAAACCATTCTTGTTATATTAGCAATGGCTATACTTTTTCTGGACAGACCTCATCAAGTGTTTATACCGTATATGTTTATATCTATCAGTGTAAGAAAGAAAAAAGTAGATACAGAGACCTCAACACTCCAGGTATTACAAATAAACAGTACATATTTTATTTTAAAAAATTGCTCTGAAGTGGGTGTCTCACATTAAATCCAGTATGAAAGAGTATTAGTCGAATACAGTGCAAGGAAGTATAACAGAAAAATGTTTCAGTGGAAGAAAATATGCATACCTGATCTCTTATCCCAAGAGATGAAACTCTGAATGACTTTGTTAATTATAATTAACCAATAATCAGACACAGCAAGATAAATACTGAATGGGAAGTAAATGTCATCTTTTTAAAAAAGTGTACCTGTGTCCACTCTTGTCTTTCACCTGGAGAACCTTAACACTACCTTAGCTATCTTGACTAAACTTTAGACAAATTCTTTTTGAATCTAGGAGCCTGACCTTTCTTTTTCAATAATATTTACTTTAGAGAATTTTTAATGTAAATTCTTTCTCTGCCACTCTGAGATATTAATATATTAATAAACTGTTGTCAGCTTTACAACCCATGAAAGTTTTTATCAAGGACTTGGGAACCATCCATTTTAAATGTTATCTTTATTTCTTTTGTTAAAATTAAATTTATTGGGATGACATTGGTTAATACAATTATATAGATTTCAAGTGTACAATTCTATGACACATTCTCTGTATATTACATTGTGTGTTTTTCCACCCTAAGTCAAATCTTCATCTGTCACCATGTATTTGACACCCATTATCTTCACGGGAGGTAGCACCCTTTCTCCCAGCTTCTGTGAGAGAGGAGAAGCCTAACTTCTGACTGTAGGGAGCACCTTGTTCCAAGCTGTAAAACCATCTCCTGGTCATGAAGATATGAGAATGGTTATTTTTCTTTTCGTTGAGGCCAATAAACAAACAAGTGGACCGTGCTTTCCGTACCCTCATTCTCTACCCATCTCACTCCAGGACTGAAAACTATCCAGCCCTGTGTTTTAGTGTAGTTAAGATGAAACTGAGTTTTGGCCTCTCTCCCTGATTGCTTTAA
The DNA here is from genome assembly GCA_004026545.1 of Mormoops blainvillei. NCBI lineage: Eukaryota > Metazoa > Chordata > Mammalia > Chiroptera > Mormoopidae > Mormoops > Mormoops blainvillei. The sequence goes on from PVJD01006319.1 coordinate 46,577, forward strand.
ATAAAGTCTCCTTTGCCTGTTGCTATAGACTGAAAGTTTATGCCCCGCCCCCTGCCCAAATCCTACCTTGAACCTAATTCCTAATGTGATGGTATTTGAAGGCGGGACTTTTGAGAGATGTGCCATTATGAGAGTGGAACCATCATGCATGGGGCTAGTTCCTTTAAAAGACCCCAGAGAGCTCTCTCACCTCTTCAGCCAAATGAGGACATAGCAAGAGGACAGAAAGACGACTTCTATGAACTGGGAAGCGGGTCCTCATTAGACACTGAGTCCACTAGCACATTGATCTCGACCATCCCAACCTCTAATATTGTAAGAAATGGATTTCTGCTGTTTATAAATCTATCATATTTTGTTTTCACAAGCCAAATGGACTGAGACACTTGTTTAATTGTCCAGTTAAATTTTTGCTTTGAACCTTTTTGTAAACTACTTTCGATACCTGGCTAGCACGATCACATTATAACCTAAATCATATAATGTCTCTCCTCTACTCAATACTTACAGTGTCTTTGCTTTCATTCAGAGTGAAAACCAAAGTCTGTATAAGGCCTTAAGGCCCTGTGTAGCCCTTGTGTGCAAACTCATGAATGTACTTCCTGAATTCTTCCCTCCTCTGCCATATATGCCATTCCATATGGAAGAACTTAAGAGTCACCTTTGAAAACACCTTCATTGAACTCTCAATGTCCAAACATTCATCACAGCCCTGCCACTTTTACTTTCTGTCCTTGTTTTTTTCTTCCATTCACTGTTACCCTCCTGTACAAACTATAATATTTCCTGCCTGAATGACTGCAGTAACCTTGTACTGTGCTCTCTGAACACCAGCTTACTTTACTGCCCTGCACTCTCTACTGCTAATAGAGTGTAGGGACAGCATGCATATACTTTTTCAAGTAGATTTCTGGTCATGTCATACTCACATGTAAATTCCTCTTGTAGCTTCTCGTTGCTATTTTCATAGTTCCCGAATTCTAGAAATTGACCTATAATGTCCCCTTGTATCAACTGACCACTGATTACCCATCCTTCTCTCCCTCTCATTGATTTCTGGACTCCAGCTCACCTTAAGGTCCTGTAGTTCTTCAAACTCTATCTCATCCCCTGTGCCTACCTTCAAAATGCATCCACACTCTGGTTAGCAACCCCTTAACTGACTAATTTCTAATTATCTCTCTTTTCTCAGCTCAGATGGAATTTCCCCAGAAACGTCATCCTCAGCTCCTCTTTGCTAGGTCAGTCAAGTCTACTATTTATTTCCCTAATCCCCAACTTTCACAGCACCTTTGTCTTCTGCTGATCACATATAGCAATGATAATGTTTGTGATTATTTAATATCTATTTTTCTTGCTAGACTATAAACATCTAGAGAAGAAGGAGTGTGTCTCTTTTGTAAACATTTTATTTCATAGGAGGCTCTCAAATATTTACTCAAGCATGAATTGAATAAATATTTATTGAACAAATAGCTCCACTAATTTTTACTTAAAATTTAAATTTTTTGCTAAGATGTCTGAAATGTATTCTGAGTTTTTTTAACCCCTTCCTCTCCTGCATTGCATCTCCATTCTGTGAGGTTTTACATGATAACAAGACTGTTGGATATCTGTGGGAGATGTTCTCTGTCTCTCTCTTTGTTATCCATTGTAGACTGAAAAGTCCCTATTCCTTCTGGTCCTTGGTAACTGATTCAACTGAACTGGTAGTTTGCTGAGTCATTGTCCCTTCTCCTTCATGAGACTCCTTCAAGTGTAGCCAGCTGGCCTACACTTGAAGATATGAGACATATCTGTTATTTTGGGCTCTACTATATCACAGAGATTATTAGAGTTTTATTTCTGCTTAATCTCATAAGGCAACTGAGTTTTTCTCACCTCCCAAGGGCTTTGACTAAGACATGGCTTGCAGATTGTTTTTATTCTGAGCCATCCTCTCTATTTTGTTTTTGTCACTCTGGAAGAACCATTTCCAGGCTTCTAAGGGAATGCTCTCCCTCCCACCTCTTTCTCTGAATGCATTTAATTGATAGCAACGATTTTTATAATATTGTTATATTAGCATAATATCCATGATGGGTGTTAAATTTCTTGTTTATATTCCTTACCAATTCCTTTCTGGTTCAATGTGCCAAACCAAGAAAAGCAAGAAACTACATGCCTAAAAGGGGGAATGGAGAGCATGTTCAGTGGAAAAGAAATCATGAAGAAAGAAGAAAACTTTATCTTGCTACCTACTTATACTAAATAAGTAGGTAAACAACATATGATCTTGTACCACTTTGTTACTAGAGAAAAACACATCAATGCATATGCTTAAGTAGAGAAAAACTCTGTTCATTGGATTTAATAGGTCTCTAAAAATGGGCACCATCATTAGAAAACATAAAACCTAGAAAAGAGTGGAAACTAAGAATTAAGCTTTGAGTAATTTTTCTGTTTTTCTGACAGAGACCTATGTTTCCATTTTAGCAAACTATGACATTATTTTTACAAAAATCACTCTAATGTGCCTCTTTGCTAGTCAAAGATAAACTGAAGATTCTAAAATGAAAACCAGAACTTTTAGACAATAAGCACTTACATTGCTCTGCAAAATAAAAGAAAGTATTTCCTTTGGTATACAGCGATTTTTATCCTTACAGTTTTGATATTTTATCAAAAGTTCTCCAGAGAAAAGTGCGACAGCCACTGGACAATGCCTGATGAGAATATAGAGGGGAAGACACTGTGCAAACTCAACTGATGGTGGTGTTCCATGCTGAATAACTCAGACTTTGCAAATAGGACCAAGAAGAAGGGACATAATCCTAATAGATTACTCAAGCTGTAGTGGTAAAGGTTAAGGGGAGAAGACGGTCAAATGAAAAGAATGGCTAAGGCATAGAGCTCATTCCCAGAGAACAGTTATTCTAACTTTCATTCTGAAAGGAAGAAATTTATAGAGGGTGCTGTGGACTAAATTGTGTCAACCCCCCCAAAAAACTTGTTGAGACTCACACCCCCAGTGTAATGGGCTTTAAAGACAGGGGCTTTGGCAGGTAATTAGCTTTAGGTAAGGTTCATATGGATGGAGCATTCATGATGGCATTTGTGCTCTCACAGGAGAGACATCAAAGTGTCCTCTATCCCTTCCCTGCCCCTGTGACAACAGGAAGAATGTAACAGTTTGTAGGCGAGAAAGGCAACCTTCACCAGAAAGTGACTGTCCTTGGAGATTCAGCCTCCAGAAGTGTGAGAAAATTAATTTCTGTTGTTTCAGCCACCCTTTCCCTGGTATTTTGTTATGACAACCAGAGAGGACTTGACAAATGGATTATGAGGTTTGAATTGAAAGAGTTGACCCTGTGGAGGAGAGAGATCATGCAAAACTACACAAGGGAGGAAAGGAAAGCCCTCCAGGAACCAGATACCAGAGGGATACCGGGTAGTAGGGAGAGAAACTTCATCAAAGAGGTCTAAATATGTCCGTGTGTGTGTGCGTGAGCACATATGTGTGTGGTATTATAACTCATTTATGTTACATACTGGAATTTTGTGAAGTCTTATTAAACATGATCACTTTGACATGTCATGGGGGGTAAGTAATGTATGCATTTCTAAAGGTATTGTGAAAACACAGCAGCCTGGAAAGTTTGGGGAGGCAAGTCATAAAGTGACCTGTAAATGAGTTTAGTAGCTGGCTGATACCTGAAGCTGGCTGAGGTAGAATGAGGAAGTTCAGGTCAATTCACGTTGCGTACAATAATTCATCATGAACTAACTGACTAACATGAACCAAAACTGGGAAAGGACTAGATTCTCTACTGATAAGTGAAATCAGATAAGAAGGTTATCTTAAAGCTGAAGAAGCCCAGCATTTCTGGAATAACAAGCCACGATCTTATTATTTCAGATCTGGCAGTCAGCCCACCCTTGAAAAGGAGACTCAACCTGTCCTTAGCATTGCTCTCTGACTACGACCTTGAGGATGAACTTCTGATCTGGTCTATAGCATTGTCAACTAAGTATAATTTTAATAATAGTAGGTTTTATTTCCATGCTGCTAACCTTTTATTTCTTAGTCAAAGTGAAGTATTAAAAATAGATAAATGTGGAGAAAAAAAGTTCATAGATTTCAGAAGACTATTTTGAGCTGTAATAACTGGCCAGCCAGGAATGATTGCCTGACACTATATTAATACAAATACAATGACAGCACAATAGTATTAACACATAGAATACATTGTGTATAAATATAGAATAAATAGATTAAAAATATACAGTCAGAAATGCTGAATTATTCCACAAAATGACAATAATGTAAGAAAAATTTTGAGAACAGGATCAAATTTTTTAAGGAAATGTTCATTCAATTCTTGTGTTAATCCAAAACAATAACATTTTTATTTGGTGAATGGCATATTTGGATTAAGAGTTATATTCTAATTCTACTCTGATAATTCACTTCTCTCTTATTGTGAAGAATAAACAGAATTTGTCAAACCAACTGGACTGATCCCATGCCTTTTCTATGCTATGTGTAGAAGAACAATTGCTAATACAATTCAAGCAGCAAAAGCATATTTAGTCTAGTTAGACGTATTCCTGTAACAAAATAATTTAGACACAACTGTAAAAAATATTTCAAGCCTGACATCCAAATATGAAATGGGATATTCCAATATGGAATATAATACCAATATTATATTGCAGACTAATAAAAATTTCACATGGAGGTTATATGACCTGTAGGAACTTAAATAAATTAATATCACAAGTAATGATAAATTCAAAAAAGAACATCTAGATTACAGGCAAAAGAAATTTTATCTATTAAATAACTGAAAATACACCTAGTGTTACATATCTATTTCTCAATAATAAAAGGACATTTAACCACAAGGTCACATTACTTAAACTTATTGATGTAATTTTATAAGAGAAAAAATGTATTAATACAAAATTGTCAATGTTTTATTCCGCTTCTCATTTAAAAAGGGACTTTCATAATACATTAAGATATCTATATAATATTCTAAAGGTAATATATTGAAGAAAAGAATATTAAATTTTAATAACTAGATATTTTGAATGTATTAAAATTATAAAATAATGTGATAAAGAGAAAAATATTAACTTGGCTTCATTACACTGGTGCAAGATTCCGACTTGTGAGGAGAAGCTTCTAATAAAATGCAATTAAGTCAATATTTAAAGATTGAAATAAAACCACTCAACATGATTACTGAGAAAGTAATGGCATTTGGTATCATTAATGAATGCTTTACATATGCTAGATGAAGTGCATTACAATTTTTCCTTGTAATAATAACCAAAACTCACTGGAAACACTTCTTTTATAGATGAAGGCAGTAAAAGTCAGAGCTGTGTTCCGTGCCAAAGGCATTTGTATTATAAGTGATAATGTCAGGTATGTTGCTGTAGATCAGCCTCCATAAAATTTTGCCCTCCTTGTCCATCACTTAGTGTGCACCAATGGGCATTTGGAAATATTATTTGCTTTATTCTATACCTGTTTTATGGTGACCTAATTTCTTTCGGACCAATAGCTTCTTTTTTTCCTTATTTAACCTTTGAGTATAAAGTGTCAGTTTTCTTAAGCTTCATTGACACAGTGCAATAGAATATAATTCACTTATTTAAAGTATATAATACTGGTTTTTAGTATATTTACAGATATATCGAACAATCACCATAAGCAACTTTAAAACAGTTTTATCACCTCAAAATGAAATTCTGTACCCTTTAGCTATCAGCCTTTCCTCCTCCAGCCTCCTTTAAAGTTATAGGGAGCCCCTAATCTACTTTCTCTGTCATTATATTTCCCTGCTCTGTACTTTTCATATAAACAGATTCATATAATATTGAATATGTAGTCTTTTGTGACAGACTTCTTTCACTTAGTATAATGTTTTTAAGGTTCATGCATGTTAGTATTTATCCATTCATAATACTTTTTTAAAGTCAAATAATATTCTACTCTATAAATACACTACACTTCATTTATCCATTTATCAGTTGATGAAATTTTGGGTTGTTTCTACCTTTCAGCTATTATGAATAATGCCAACCACTCATGTACAAGTTTTTGTGTGATATAATTTTCTTTTTAAAAAACAATCATTATGAGTTTCTTTGAGCCAAACTGACAATTCCTGGGAAGCAAAATCTCGATGGATTGAAAAAATGCTCCTGTGTGAATAATTTTCATTTCTCTTGAGTATATGCTTAGGAATTATTGCTCGGTCATGTGGTAGGTGAGTGGCCTACATTAAAAATTTTGAGAAAGTACCAAACTGTTTTCCAAGGTGGCTGCACCATTTTATATTACCACCAGCAGTGTAAGAGGATTCCAAGTTTTTCCACATCTTCAAATTACTTGTTATTATTGTCTTTTTCAATTATAGCCATTAGCTTCTGAAGAATACAGACTACAGTTTGTGCTCTATTCAATTATGCATACCTAGCAAGATTCTCAGCCTGTAAAAATGGCTCAACAATATGTTCTAAAAAAGGTTTAGCTATTATAGCTTAAGAAAGTCATTGAAAGCAAATGAAAATTTCATCAAAATTGTTATAAAACAGGTTGATGATATGGAGCATACAAGTAAATGGGTTAATAAATGTTATGCATTTGGAAAGGATAGTACAATGATAAAACACATTTGGAAGAAAATAAATGAGATTGTTCTGATAGATAACTCTGAGTCCTTGTAACATTTACAGTGAAATTTGACTTGTTTATGTTTTCCTTTCTATAGAAAGTACTCTGTCCAAAGGTACTGCTGTGTGATCAGATGTAAACAAAGAATGGCAAAATCTCACCTCTCCTTTGAGTCTAAACTAAATTAATCCACTCTATACTCAAAACAACATTCATGAAGAAGAGGAGCATAATAACCTTAAAGATAACAGGAGAGGAGATAATGTTTGTAGAGAAAAAATAATAGGTACTTTTGCAGGCTTACGTTAAGTCTGCAAGTGATCCAGTCATTAAGAAACAAATCAGTATCCTGACCAGTATGACTCAGTGTCCGAAACAAATCAGTGTCCTGACCAGCTGGTTGAGCATCATACTGCAAGGTGAAAGGTGGCCAGTTCAATTCCCAGTCAGGACATGTGCTTGGGTTGCGGGTTCAGTCCCGGTTGGGGGTGTGTGAGAGGCAACCAATCGAGTTTCTCTCCCTCTGTTTCTCCCTCCCTTCCACTCTTTTTAAAAATAAATAAATAAATTCTAAAAAAAATCAGGACAGAATAGGAAAAAATATTTGCAAATCACTATCTGAGGAGTGGTTAATATATAGCATGTAAAAGAAATAAAACTCAGTAACATAAAAGAAATTCAAAAATGTACAAAGAACTTGAATAGACATTTGTAAAAAAAAAAGCTATACTCAATAAGCACATGAAAAGGAGCTGACATCACTAACCATTAGGATAATGAAAATCAAATTCACAATGAGGTACCACTTCACAGCTATTAGGATGACCATTAGAAAAAAAATCGGAAAAAAAGGCATGTTGGCAAGATTGTGCAGAGATTAGAATCTTCCTATATTGCTGGTGGAAATGTAAATGATGCAGCTGCTATGAAAATCAGAATGGTATGGTGGTTCCTCAAAAAATTAATTATAGAATTGCTATGTAATTCAGCGTCCACTTCCATGTACAGAGCCAAAATAACTAAAAACAAGGACTCAAACTGATATTTGTATACCAATATGTATAGCAGAATTATTCAAAATACGAAATAAGCATATACAAACTAAATGATCATTGAAGATGATTGATAAAATAAAATGTGGTACATACCATATTTATATGAAATATTATTAAAGTGACAATTTTATGTTGTATATGTTTTACCACAATTTAAGTAAAAGCAAACCGCCCTTTCTTGAATACAGAAAAGTACTGTCTTCAGCAATTTACCATTTAATGAAAAGGATCTTCAGCCCTGGTTGGCATGGCTCAGTGGATTGAGGGCTGACCTGCAGACCAAGAGGTCGCTGGTTCAATTCCCTGTCAAGGCATATGCCTGGGTTGTGGGTCCGGTCATTGGTTGAGGGTGTGTGACAGGCCACTGATCAGTGTTATCTCTCACTCATTGATGTTTCTATCCCTCTCTTTCTCCTTACCTTCTGGTCTCTCTAAAAGTAAATAAATAAAACCTTAAAAAATAAAAAATAAAAGAATCTTCAAATATTTGTGTTCATCAAATATAAATATTTAGCAAATACTACCTTCTTATTTTTCTCCCTTTTCCTCCCTATTTCTATCTTTTATTCTGGTTTCCTAAAATGATATTCCCTGTTCACAAGGAAAAAACACAGATATAAACAGACAGACAGACAGACACACACACACACACACACATACTGGTTATAGCAAGACAACAAAAAAGAGACGCGTGGGTGTTTGAGCTTATAGTTCATCATTGAAGAAATAAAAATATACCCCCGATACATCAGGTAAGGAGTTAATATCCAAATTTTATAAAGAATTTATAAAAGCCAACCCCCAAAACAAACAATCCAATTAAAGAATGGGCAATGGAGCTGAATGGACACTTCTCCAAAGAGGCCATACAGATGGCCATTAGGCATATGGAATGATGTTCAATGTCACTAATCATCAGAGACTTAAAATTAAAACTACAATGAAATTTCCCATCACACCTATCAGAATGGCTACATCAATGAATCAACAAGCAAGAAGTGTTGAATAGGATGTAGAGAAAAAGGACCCTTTTGCACTGTTATTGGGAATGCAGATTGGTATAGGCACTGTGGAAAGCAGTATGAAGTTACCTCAGAAGATTAAAAATGGGACTGCCTTATGACCCAGCACTTCCACTTCTGGGAATATATCTGAAGAAACTTGAAATATTAATGAGAAATATATGCACCCTGAAGTTCATGGCTGTGTTATTTACAATAGCCTAGTTTTGGAAGCAGCCCAAGTGTTCATGGGTAGAAGAGTAGATAAAACAGCTGTGGTACTTTTACTCAATGGAGCACTGATTGTCAGTAAAAAAGAAAAAACTCTTACCCTTTGCTACAGTATGGATGGACCTGGAGAGCATTATGCTAGGTGAAATAAGTCAGCCAGAGAAAGAAAAGTACCATATGACTTCATTAATATATGAAATTTAATGAACTAAATGAACTAACAAGCGAAATACTGATGCACTCAGGTAGAGAACAAGCTGACAGCTGCCTGGGGTTTGGGGGCTGGGTGGGGTGTGGAGGGATTGAGTACAAAACAAAAAAAAAGAAAAAAAGACCTCATGGACATGGACAGCAATGTGGGGATTTCTGGGGGAAGGGGGAAACGGGTAGAGGGAAGTGGAGGAGGGTATAGGACAGGTAAATGGTGATGGACTGACACTTGACTTGGGGTGGTGAACACACAATACAGCATACAGACGATGTGTTGTGGAATTGTGCACCTGAAACCTGTATAATTGTGTTCACCAACATCACCCCAATAAATTCAATAAATAGGAAAAATACCACTAATAACCAACAGCAATAATAAAACTAATCCAAAATAGCCAAATGTAACACTTATATAAGCTTTTATCCCAGGTAAAATTTTATTTTACTCCTGAATGAATATCTTTATTTTGGGAAGAAGAGGGGTTCCATTATTTTGTATTTTTGCTTATTTATTTGAGCTATAATTAACAAAATAAATAAATGCACATTGATGAAGCATATAATTTGATACATTTTACAGATGTATGCCCCAATGAAACAATCATACAATAAAGATAATAAAATATTTATCGCCCCAAAATGTTTCCTCATGACCCTGTGTAATCTCTTTCTCCTGCTCGTCCCACACACCTCATCTTCAGGTATCCACAAATCTTTTTTCCACCACTTGAGTCTGATTTGCATTTTCTAGAATTTTTGAGTAAATAAAATCTCTGAGTATGCATTTTTGTGTCTGACATCTTTTCTTCATCATAATTACTTTGAGATCCATCAGTGCAGTAACATATATCAATAGTTCATTCTTCTTTGTGTCTGAATAGTATTCCATTGTATTTGCATACTGTAACTTGTCAAAGTACCTGAATAGACACATCTGTATATCTTCTTTGGTGATGTGTCTGTTCAAGTATTTTGATCTTTTTATTGGGTTATTTTCTTGTTATCGAGTTCTGAGATTTATTTATGTATTAAAGATATTAGTCATTTCTTTAGCACATATATTTGTCAAATATTTTCTCCCAATCTGTTGACTGTCTTCTCATTATTTTTAACAGTGACTTTTTAAAAATTTATTGGGGTGACATTGGTTAATAAGATTAAGTTTCAAGTGAACATTTTTATGATACATGATCTATATATTTTGTTTTGTGCCTACCACCCAAAGTCAAATTATGTTCTGTCACCATATATTTAACCTCAATTGATAAGACAACATTTTTAATATTAATGAATCCAAAGTCACAGAGATTATCTATTTTGTTTTCTCCTGGAAATGCAGTTTTTGATTTTCCATTTAGGTCTACTTTTCTAATGAAAAATAATTTTTAATTTGTTTTATATGGACTTTCCACTATTCCAGGACCATTTGTTGAAAACAGAACTATGTTATCTCCACTGAACTGTACTTCTGTCAAAAATCAGTTTTCCATATACAGGATATAGCAAAAGTAGATTTAGAGTTGTACATGTGGAAAATAAGAATACAAGAGTAAATTCTGTGTATCACCTACCCATAGCCATAAAACTACTTTTGCCCCACCTTGTATACATGTATCTATTTCTGGGCTTTATCTGTTACACATGTATCTTCATTTAAAAATCATATCGTCCAGTGAAGCCACATTGTATATGCTCCCTACCCATTAGCCACTTAGTAACCGTCTAGGCTACTAGATCAACTGTACCAATATTCACAGTGCTTGTGTTCAATGTAGGTTCAAGTGACCCACATTTTACTTAATGATGGCTCCAAGGTGCTGGAGTGGTGATGCTGGCAGTTCGGATATGCCAAAGAGGAGCCCCGAAGAGCTTTCTTCAAGTGAAACGGTAAATGTTCTCAACCTAAGGAAAGAAAAAAATTAAATGTTGAGGTTGTTAAGATCTAAGGTAAGAATGACTATTCTATTTGTGAAACTGTAAAGAAGGGAAAGGGTATTTGTTCTAGTTTAGCTGTTGCATATCAAACTACAAAAGTGATGGCAACAGTGCGTGAGAAGCACTTTGTAAAGAAGGAAAAGGCACTAAACTTGTTGGTGGTAGATGTGAACCAAAAACATGTTCTGATTGACTCTGGTGTTGCACCAGAAAGAACTGAGCCTATATAAAAACTTCAGCAAGGAGATTGCCTTTTAACCGGACAATTCCATTGCTAGGATTCTACCCTAAGAATCCTGAAACACCAATTCAAAAGAACCTATGCACCGCAATGTTCATAGCAGCACAATTTACAATAGCCAAGAACTGGAAGCAGCCTAAGTGCCCAACAGTAAATGAGTGGATCAAAAAACTATGGTACATTTACACAATGGAATACTACACAGCAGAAAGAAAGAAAGAGCAACTATCCTTCATGACAGCATGATTGGATCTGGAGAGCATTTTGCTAAGTGAAATAAGCCAGGCAGTGAAAGAAAAATACCATATGATCTCACCTATAAGTGGAACCTAATTAACAAAATAAACGAGCAAACATAATATAACCAGAGCCATTGAAGTAAGAACAAACTGACAGTAACCACAGCGGAGGGGGAAGGGGGATAATGGGGAAAAGAAGGGGAAGGATCAAGTCAAGAACATGCATGAAGGATACATGGACAAAGCCAAAGCGGGGTAGGATTGAGGGTGGGAGGTGGGGATAGATGGGCCAGGGGAAAATGGTGGGGGGAAAATGGAGACAACTGTACTCGAACAACCTTTACAAAGAAAGCTTCAGCAAGGGATGTGCTAAAACAAATGACCTCAGTAACATAACTTCTATTACAGTATCTTGTTATAATTGTTCTATTTTATTATCCATTATTGTTGTTAATCTCTCACTGTACCTAATTTATAAATTGAACTCTACCATCGGAATGTACATACGTATAGGAAAAAAACAGCATATATATGGCTCATCACTATTTGCAGTTTTAGTCATCCACTGGGGCCCTTAGAATGATGTTCTGTAAATGAGTGGGAACTAGTATCTATGCATTTAGGCCCTCTTTAATTTCTTTCAGCAATGTTTTGTACTTTTGAGTGTACAGGTTGAGTATATATTTCATCATATTTATCTCCAAGTGTTATATATTTTTGTTGTTGTATATGGTATTGTTTTTAATTTCAGTTTTGGATTTTTCCCTAATACTATACAGAAAATTCTTGATTTTTTTATATTGATACCAATACCTGTTAAATTGACTTAATACTGGTGGATGGAAAATGGACAAAACTGCATTTGAATGACAATACAAAAATTTTAGAAATAAATAAATAAATAAATATTGTTAGGCAATTAAAAAATTGGCTTAATAGTATTTTTACTTAATCCATTGGATTTCTACATTGATGTTCAGGTAATCTATGAATAATGACTGTTTATTTTCTTGTATTCAGTGAGATTTTTTCTCATTGCAGTAGGAAGAAACTCCAATAGAATATTGACTAACAGTGGGAAACTGGAGAGCATTATGCTGAGTGAAATGATACAGGCAGTGAAAGACAGATGCCATATGATCTCACCTATAAGTGGAACTTAATCAACAAAAGAAACTAGCAAGCAAAACATAACCAACAACATCAAAATAAAAAACAAACTGACAGTAACTAGAGGAAAGGAGGGAGGGGGATAACGGAGGAAAGGAGGAGAAGTGTCATCAAAGAACATGCATAAAGGACCTACTGACAAAGCCGAATGAAAGAAGGATTGAGGGTGGGAGGTGGGGTAGGGGTGGGGTTGGGGAAAGTGGTGGTGGGAAAATGTTGACGAAAAAATCGACAGGGAGGCTAAGAATAGTATAGGAAAATGAGAAGTCAAAGAATGGACATGTGCAACCCATAAACATGAACTAAGAGGTGTGGGGATGATGGGATGGGGTGCAAGGTGGAGGGGATAAAAGGTAGAAAAAAATGAGACAACTGTAATAGCATAATCAATAAAATATATCCCCCGAAAATGAATATTGACTAACAGCAGAGAGAGGAAATCCTTGCCTTCCTTCTGATCTTAGAGGGGCAGCAGTAACTCTTTCGCTATTAAGTAGACATTAGCTGTAGGGTTTTCATAGATGCTATTACCAAAATAACAGTGTCCTTTACTATTTATAAGTTGTTCATAGTTTATAGCAAGAATAAATATTATTTTGGTAAGTGCTTTGATTTTTTTCTATGTCCCTTAAAATCATCACCTTCTTGATGTTTAGTTTGTTAATATAATAAATTACATTGATTGATTTTGATTATTAAAACTTCATTCCTGAGATAAATCCTACTTTGTCATGATATATCATATTTTCTTTTATACTGCTAGATTCAATTTTCTAAAATATTGTTTGCATTATTTAAATGTATGTTTATTTGAAGTAATAGTAATTTGTATCTCTCAATCTAATTGATTTCTATTACTTTGGTATCAGGGTAAAGTAAATCTTATAAATAAATTGAGAAACATTCATTCTGCAAATTTCTGTACAATTATACTTCTAACTGACATGTTTTTCTTAAAGTTTGAAATAATTGACCATATTTTTATAATTACTTATTATCCCCTTTTTTATATATGCATGTAATATTTTTCATTTTTAATATTGTTAATTGGTATCTTCCTACTTTTTCAATGTTTTTTTAGCTAAAGTCTATCATTGCTATTGATTTTCTCAAAGGTATACAATTTCTTTTTCCCAAATTCTATTTTATTAATTTCTCCTTGGATTTTTATTATTTCTACTCTGCTGTTTACTTTAGGTTACATTTACACTCTATTTTCTAGTTTTCTAAGGTACAGTTGATGTTAATATGAGACCTTGCATCCATATGTGCATTTATACTATGCATTTGTACTATAAATTTCTCCTAAAATGTGTTTTCACAATAGCAAACCAATTTTGACATATTATGTTATTTTCATTCAGTTAAAAATATTTTCTAAATTGAACAATGGCTTATTTAAAACTATATTACTGTTGTCCTCAAATATTTAGGGTAGACATCTCAAAGGCATGTTTGTAGATGATTATTAATTTAATTCTACATGGTCACCAAATATATTTCATAGAATATTTTATAGAATGTTTAAATAGACTCTTTTTTCAGTTAAAATTTATTCTGTGGCCCAGGATATATTTATTATTCTGATAAATGTTCCGTGTGCACTTCAAAAACAAAAAGTGTTTCTTCTCTATTGTGTGGAGTGTTGAATAAATGTCAATTAGGACACTGTGATTGATAGTATTTTTCGAGTGATCTATGCTTTTACTGATTTCCTGTCTGCTTGGTCTACCAGTATTAGAAAAAGAGAATCTCTGGTTAAAAATTTGAAATTTTCTATTTTTTTTCCTAGAGTTCTATTAGTTTTTGCTTCATGAATTTTGAAGGTGTTAATAGATGCATAGACATTCAAGATTTTTAATTTTATTTATATACTTCTTGGTTTTTCATTCAGTCTGACAATCTTTCCCTTTTAATTTGGGGTTTTAGGCCAATTACATTTAATGTTGTTATTGATGTGATTATGATTAAGTCTATCATCTCGTTTTGTTTCTTAGTCACTTGTTCCAAATATTTTTAACTTTATTTTTATTGTTTATATTATTATAGTTGTCCTCATTTTTTCCTCTTTGCCCTCTTCCACCCACTCCTTGCCCACGCGTCCCTCAGGTCATCCTCATACTGTTTTTTGTGTCTGTGAGTCATGCATCTATGTTCTTTGGCTGCTCCCTTTGCCTTTTTTCATCTAGTCCAAATATTTGTTGTTTCTTTTTTTGTCGTTGTTGTTGTCTTTTGGATTGAGAATATTTTTATGATTCTATTTTTTTTATTGTCAGTTTATTAGCTCTGTGCTTCTTTATTTATTTATCTCAACAGCACAATATATTTTATAGGATATAACTTCAATGTCTCACATCACACATGTAAATGATATTTAATCAGGTGTACAGCATCAGAATATTTGGACAATGTTATTCCATTTCTGCCCTTTTCCATTTTTTATGTTATTGCTTATATATATTTTACTCATGCATATATATTAGCCTCAGAATGTGTTTTTTGTTGTTTAAATAGTGATTCATCTTTTAGAGATATTTAAGTTATGTGTAACTAGCAGGCAACTAACTATATGCCATAACCATTTCTCTTGCTACTTTTTTTCTTTTCGGGAATCCATATTTACATATTGTATACTTTTTCTTCTGATGAATGGATTTCTTTAACATTTCTTATAGAGTAGGTCTGACAGGGATTGATTCTTTCAACTTTTCTATTTCTGAAAATGACTTTTTTTACTTTTGTTATTAAAAGATATTACATATATCTATAGAATTCTGTTGGTAATTTTCTCCTTTTACAGAACTTGAAAGATGCCTTTTCCATCTCTGTTTAATTACAACGGTCCTGATAAGAAATCTGCTTTCTTTTTTCCTTTGTTCGTCTGCATATAATCCATATTTCTTTAGCTTTAAAAAAATATTTCATTGATTTATTTTTAGAGAGAGGGAAAGAGAGAAAGAAAGAGGGAAAGAAACATTAATGTGAGAGAGAAACATCAATTAGTTGCCTCTCATATATCACCCACAAGGCACGTGGCCTACAACTGAGGTATGTGCCCTGACTGGGAATCAAACTGGCAACCTTTTGGTTTGTGGGGTGATGCCAAACCAACTGAGCCACATCAGTCAGGGCTCTTTGGCTGTTTTAATTTATCATTTGTTTTGTGCAATTTGACTATGAGGCTGCAATTTACATCAAAATTTGTGGTGCTTGAGATCCTCTGAACTTTCTGTATCTTTGGTTTATGTTTTTCATCAAATTTGGAAAACATTACCTTTATTTCTTCAAATAATTTTTTTCTATCAATCTCTCTTTTCTTCAAGGAGTTTTATTATACTTAGGCCCTTTTCAATTTTACTGAGTTTTACATGTTGCTTTAGCTTTTGGCAAGTTTTCCTTGCTATGTTTTCAAGTTCATTAATATTTTCTTTTGCAATAATTAATATTCTATCAATTCTACCCATTGTAATTGTATCATAGAAGCTGGTACTTGCATCTCTAGTAATTAGCAAATTTATATTATATCTTCCATGCCTATACTTGTTTATAAGTATGTGGAATATAGTTCAACTTCAATAAACCTTTTACTGCCTTTGCCTACTAATTCTAACATCTGTAAATGTTCTGGATCAATTTTGATTGACTTTCTTAAATTATAAGTTATATTTTCTTGCATTTTTATATCTTAAAATTTTGGTTAAGAGTTATATATTTGTGTTTTATGATAGATAGTCTTACTACTATATGATATAGTTAAGTTACTTGGAAACAGTTTGATCCTTTTTCGGTTTTGTTTTTTAAAAAATTTATAGGATAGATATGAAAAGTTTGTTTTACTAGAGGTAATGTATTTCCCACTACAGAGGCAAGATACTTTTGAGTATTCTATACAATGCAGTGAGAATTTTAAGATGCTTTTTCTGGCTTGTTTGGATAAATACTTTTCTTGGTCCCAGTGAGCTCTGAGCATTGTTTCTAATAATCATTTTGATGGTTCTCCAATGTAGTTTTGTTGTACAAATGTTTGAATCAATATTCTTCTCAATATTTAATAGGGATCCTCTTAGATCTCTGGAGTTTTCTCCCAATGTTGGTCTCTTATTTCCCATAATTTGCTTTGCGGACTGTAATTTTTTTTCTGCAGACCCTCAGTTCCATCTCCTCAACTCAACTCAGGGAGGCTACTGAGCTCTGCCTTTGTTCCTCCTTTTTGCACCACAGCCTGAAAACTCTTTTAAGTTAGTAAACTGGGCCAGTGGCATAGCTCACCTTGTTTACTTTCTTCCTCCAAGGAATCAATTTCCCTTGATTTATTTACATTCACTCTCTTGAAAACCATTGTTATGTGCATTTCGGTTTGGGGTATTTCAATCATAAGGGTAAATCTTACCACTGTTAACTCTGTTTTGGCCAGGTGCCCCTAAATGACCTCTATGGTTGAAAGGTTAATGACTGTGGACATTAGTTGTTTTGACTGAAACATTCACCTATAGATGAAATCTCTCTTTCTTAGAATTGTCAAGAGCAGAACAGGGGAAAAGCCTTATATTAGTCACAACAGATACTTCTGAACCTCATCAGTAGAAATCTATGTTGAGGCACCTTGCTTGAAAAACTTTGAGTCATAAAGTTAACAGCATACTTTTCAGTTTGTCAGTTTTACATGTCTTATTTTTCAGAACTCAGTATACATATTTTTAGCATGACACTATGATTGTTCTTGCTTTAGAGATTGTGTACTTAATGTTACTAATTTGATTTCCACCATTTGACAATAAGGGTTAGATCTAGGATTGAAGGATTCAAAGCCATGCCATTCTTTTTTTTTTTTTTTATAGTCACTTTCTTTTTAGTTACAACAATAAGATCTACTCTCTTAGTAAATTTCAAGTATACAATACAGTATTATTAACTATAGTGGCTGTGCTCTGTATTAGACCTCAAGAATTTATTCATCTCTAACTGAAAGTCTGTAACCTTCGACTAATATCTTCCACTCCCCGGCTGTCTCTTGACACCATCATTTTAATCTCTGCTTCTGTGAACCATGACCATTCTTTCTTACAAGATAAGTTACATCTTAGATTTTGACATACCACTGTGACATTCCGATTTGGGATATCTTACCATGCAAAAAACAAATAGCTCACTGAACACATGCATGGACAGCTGAGGACACAATAATGATTGAACATTATGACACTTCTAGTCAAATGTAGTTATATCATGTCCTTCCCTGGTTTTAGCATCAGCAGGATTGTAGGAACACAAACATGGTGTTAACACGGATATTTTCTTATTCAGGCATTTACACTGCCTGGCTGCCTTTTGAAACTTGATGGACATTTTCACAGTTTACAAACATTCTTCCTTTTAAAATAAACTACCTTGCTAACACCTAGATGCTTAGTTTATGCCTGTGGCATTCTTACAAGCAGAGTTACAAACCTCTGGGAATATAAATTTAATGGAAACCTTGATAGCTTCCTATCTTTAACGAAGAAAATGCTGTCAGCGTTGGACAGCATTCACCAGGTAATACTGATGAGGTCAGCTCTGCATGCAAACTAATTGCAAGATGTGTTTCTGCTGACAAATTGTAAACTGTGCTTATACATGCTGTACAAATAGAATGTAGTTCACAGCATTGGACGGATGCAGAACCATCAGTGAAAGTCATTACGTATATTGAATAAACTGAAAATTGCTCTTCTTAGCACTTTTTGGACACCCAATATGAAATACAGAGAGTATATAATATCTATCACTGTGAAAATACAATCATGTTTGTTTCTGCCTATCTTAAAACTAATTTATAAAATTAAGCAATTGTCTTACTAAAAATGTCAGATATAGTAATAAGCTTATCAATTATAATCATTTTTCATTTTAGTATAGTAACATAGGAAGAGTAAATAAAGTTTGCTTAAATAAAATTCCCAAAGAGTACAGAAATCTGTTGAGCTTGTTTTATATTTTTATCAAAAGCTAAAGATTTATTTTGTTTGTTTGGTTTAGTTTCCTTTGATATAATGAATTTAGATATTTAAATTGTTCATAACCTTTCTCCTAATACTTATCTAGCGATAGAGAAGGAAAATTTTTAAAAAATAGACAGCAAAGGTTATCAAAACATTTAAAATCTAAATCCTGATTACTGATTACTTGAGATTTAAACACCCCATGGTATATTGAGTTTTATTAAAATGATCTTAAAATAAAGTTATCATAAGTTTATTATACTATAAATGCAGATTAGTTTACTCTTTAGTTTTAAATGATATAACTGTCTTCTTCCTTCAAAATATGTAGAATGCATTTTATATTATTTGCTCTGTTCTTTCAGTCTATTGCAATAACTTTCAAACTTTTTGACCCAGGGTGTGAAACTAATTTTACAAGCCCCAGTATATACTTTGTATCCAGGTATAATAAAAAGTATCACACAATTTTTATACTTACTATGTGACATATATTCTGATATTTTCTATTTTATTTCATTTTATCATTTTTATCATATTAAAAATACTGTTTAGGATATATTAAATCAATCTTACAACCTTGTGACTCCACTTTGATCCAGAAGATATATAGAATAATCCTTTCCAGCTGCTTTCTGACAGTAAGAGAGAAGAGAAAATAAATCCTCACTTTGAAGTTAAGAAAGAGAAGTTTGCAATTTGCACCAGTAAGTACCTTTTAAAAGTATAAATGATTTTAGTAAGAAAGTCATCTATAACATTCATTGTTTTTTGTTAGTCTCAGGGAGTTTGATACAGATGTTTATTGTCTTTGCATATTTTTTTGTACAGACTCTCTTTTATAATCCTTAGGTCATTATTTTCACCCATGAATTTGACTTCTACTTCTAGTAATATAGCTAGAAAATTTATCTTAAATCTTCCACTGGTGGTTACCATGGTTTGGGGTGTGGGAAAGGAAATTGAAGGGATAATTAAGGGTAAAAACTTGCAACTAGTAAATTAGGCCTAGTGATTTATTTCATAACATAGTGGTTACAGTCAACAATACAGTGTTATAAACTTCAAAGTTGCTAAGGAACTACACCTTAATTGTCTCATAACAAAAAAAATGATAATTATGTGATATGATAGAAATGTTAGCTCTTGCTACTATGGTAATCATATTTTATATAAATGGATTAGATCAACATGTACACTTTAAATGTACAAAATCTTATATGTCTATATAGGTAGATTTATACCTATATGTATCTACAGCTACCTGTCTGTCTGTCTATCTCTTGAGAGGCTGATTGCAAGGAAGTGGTTTATGCAATCGTCTGCTCTGGCAAGGCAAATCTGGTATCTTTAGTGCAGATCATCAGGAAACACAGTCTTGAACTTCAGGAAATGGATGAAGCTTCTGTCCACATGATTTTGCACACACACACACACACACACAGATACATCCATACATACAGACATGGATGTATCTTCAAATAATTTTTGAAGAATCTACACAACTAATGTAGTGTTGAACATATGTCATTTCTGTAATATACCTATAGACTTTGAAATAAACTTACGCTAAATATATAGCACATACTATAATTCATTTACAATACAATCAAAATATAGGTGTTTAATACATAATTGCTCTAGTTTTCACTGTGACACGGGTCATACACGATAATATGCTGTTTATTAGACAAGACAGTCTTATTATGAGTTTTTTCTCAGTGACCATACTTTTATTTTTTATTTTTAAAACAATTTTATTGTATTTTTCCAGTACCATTTAATTCTCTTATATGCCCTCCACCCTGTGGTCACCACACTGTTGACCATGTCCCTGAGTCCTTTTGGTTCAATCCCTCCACCCCGGAACCATACCTTTAAACTGACATGCACCGTTACAATTTATTTGTGAATTTAGACTTAAAATTTTTATATGCTCATGAGTTTCAAACAGAGTTATTCCAGTAGTAGGGAAAAACTTATTAATTCATCATATATTAAAGTATTTATTATTTAAGTATGTTTAATCCAAGTCATATATATGGTTCACATTTTAGATATTTTCTCAGCTCAGGGCACTCACTCAGAAAAACATTCCTATTACAAATCTGTTATAGATATTTCCCTGTTTACATGGGCTCAGATTGAGAAAGCCAATATTATAAGTGGTTTTCCTAAAGTGTATTTAAAAATGTCAAAATATAAGAATTTACGTACATATCCAATTTATATTTTAGATATACATATGTATATATGTATATACCCAATTATTTGTATTTGATCTCTTAACATATTTAGTCAACTATATGGTTTTATCAGTAAAAGACAATACAATTATGCAATATGAAGATTTTCTAAACTGACATCTGAATGCCTCATCTTTGATTGTTTCTGTGAAGACCAAAAACAATTGAAGAGCATGTTACAAACAAATATTTTACTTTGTGCCAAGTTTAATCATTATTTAAAATTACATCTTTATAATAGTCATCATTTTACTTTCATGGAAATATTTGAATTAATATAATTTATGTCATGGAAATATAAATGTTGACATAATTAAAATATAAATATAATTTGTGTCACTATTTGGATATCATTATTTTTAATGATAGCTTTGTGACTTAGAATGATCTAACATTTGGGAATTCAGTTAAATTTACCGCAATCAATAGCTTCCTTGCAGCTTTCTATTAACACTTTAATGATGATTTGCTGAGATTAAAATTGTAAAATCTAATCACAATGACTAGTCATCAGGAAATCCTACCTGTACACTCCATAAATGAGCACTTTTATACTCTCTTTAGGGAGCAGGAGACAACTACACTCTGCCTCTCAATTTCTTCCCTTGCTGCAGCTCCTGTTGCCTCTAATTTAAAGAATTATGGGAAGTAATTGCAGGACAAAGGTAAGAGTGAGGAGGGAAGGACAGACAGAAAGGAACGAAGATATGCTCCATGAAATCATAGGCTTGGTTCAGAACCTAGTTTCTTTTCCAAGAAATTATATTGTTTACTAGGATTGAGGCCCAAATTTAATGAGGAAGCTAGCTGCCTTGGGTATCTGTAGAAGCCCTTGTGAAAATAAGCATTGCTGCAAAAGTATACCCAATGCAATATTTGGGACATGCAATAAAAAGTGCCTACCACTTAGCTAAATTTAACTGGGCATCCTGTATTTTTTTCTGGCAAAATATTTCCTAAATCTTAAGGAACCAGCTGTCTCCAGCTGACATCTAGGTTTTGTGGAAGGGAGTGTGTTTATTTCCTTGGTGTATGCTTGTGGGGTGGGGTTTGGGCAGGGGAGATCAATGTGCAAAAACGTGGCACAACTGTAACTGAACAACAATTTAAAAAAAAAGAAAGAGAGAAAATATGTCTACAAGCCTTCTTAAGGATTCTTGTAAATTACCGGGGCAGGGATGTGGGATGGCAATTCTGTTTCCACCTTTGTCTCTGACATCATTCTCTCTTCTTGAAAACTCACTTCTGAATATTTCCAAATAAAAAATAGAAACAACAAATATATGGAAACATTGAGAGATTGAGAACTTTCACGGGAGAGCTGAGAGATGAAGGGAGCAATTTTCAGCCTCCTACCACCGGTGGTTTCTCTTGGCCTTCTGCCACAATCCCTGGGTCAAGCTTGCCATCCTAATGTATGTATCCCCCTCTTCTGTCTTCTCAACATTCTCCCAGTAGCCAAGAATGTCTCTCCCCTATAGAGCAAATTCCCAAACTAAGCAGTTTCAATGCCCTTGCTAAAGCTTTGCCACAGCTCATTACCCAGACCTCAAAGTCTCGATCACTTATTGAGGCATTCTTCCAAGAATAAGACAGTTTGATATTCTCCATAATAATATATCTGATGCCAACAATTGCTACAGTAAACACTTTTTCTTAAGTTGCTGCAATGAGATTGATTTTTGCCAGTATGTAGGCAAAAGAAGGATATCCTTTTCAGTTCTGTCCATCGGGGTGCATTCTTACTAGTTCCATCATTATTTCCTTGGATACATTTAATTGTGTTTTGCCTTGTGTCCAGATGCATCAAAAGTTCAGGAAAACCTTGATGGGTGGCATTTTGGATTCAATTACGGATTCTAGATAAAACTGTTTTATTTTTGTTTTTTTCCCTCTGATTCTAAATGTGATTCAAAATTAAAGGTGATTACCTTTTCCAGGTAAATTAAAAAAAAAGTTTTGGTGAGCACATCATCATTTGTTAAAGCTGGAAGCATAGCTGATATTTTTTGGGGAAAAAATGAAACGTACTGTCAGGTAAGAGTGCAGAGAAAAGGAAAGGCAGAAAGATAAGAAAAAGTGAGCTCCGTGGAAGTCTAGCCTTGGCTCAGAGCCCATTGCATTATATTTCCCAAGTTTATCTTCTGAGTTTAACTTTACTTTTCTATTTTCTAGGTAGTTCCTGGGTATTAGGGAAAAACATAGAGATACGCAGATATATTAATTATGTAGCTAATAACAATAATAATATAAAGATTTCCAAATATATTTTAACACATAGTTTTATGAGATCGTTTGTAGCAAAATGAGGTAGGGAATTTGGTCAGTCATGCTGATACATTTAAAAATAGTTTTGCACAATTATCTGGATATTCATAGTCCATTGATCAGTGTTTGATTTGGTGTTTTTGAACTATCCAAATAAAAGCCCTAATGTTTTATTACCTTTAAAAATGTTATAGAGTAGCTTTTAATTTGATATAATTCCATTCATTTATTTTTTTCTTCTACTTTCCTTGCCTTTGAGGTCAAATTCATTAAATTCTCTCTAAGACTAAGGTTCATGACTTTAGTACTTATGTGTCTTTCTATGTAATTTATTGTCCCATGCCTTATATTTAGGTCTTTGATTTGAATTAATTCTTAGTCATATTAATTAATATGGTGATGAATAGCAATCTAGTTTTCTTATTTTGCATGAGGCTTCCAGTTGTCCCAGCATCATTTATTGAAGAGGCCTTCTGTCCTCCATTGTACGTTTTTGGCTTCTTTGTCAAATATTATTTCCCCATATATGTGTGGGTTTATTTCTGGGTTATCACTTATTTCCATTTGCCTGTGTGTTGTTTTTCTGTCAATACCATGCTGTTTTGATTATTGTCATTTTGTAGTATAATTTGAAGTCAAAAAGTATGATACTGCTGACTGTTCATTTTTTTCTCAGGGTTGCTTTGGCTCCTTGGGGTCTTTTGTGGTTCCATACAAATCTGATTACTTTTTTTTTCTATTTCTTAAAATTACAAATGCCTTTAGGATGTTAATGAAAATTTCAATAAATATATACAAGAAAATATAAGTCCTCAATGTATGGACTTTGTTCTTGGGGTTTTATGAATTTGAGCTCAAAAGAAAGAAATGTAAGCAAAAATAGAAGAATAGGATTATATCAAACTAAAAAGTTTCTGCACAGCAAAAGAAACTGTCAACAGAATAAAAAAGCAACCAACCAAATGAGTGAATATCTTTGCAAACATCTCTGATAAGGGATTAATATCTTAAATAATATAATTGACTCATACAACTCAATGGCAAAAGAACAAACAATCTAATTTAAAAAGGGGCAGAGTACCTAAACAGATACTTCTCCAAGAAGGCATACAAAAATCCAACAGATATATAAAAAGTTGCTCAACTTCACTAGCTATTAGGAAAATGCAAATCAAAAGTACAGTGAGACACCACCTTACACCTGTTAGAGAGGCTGCTATCAACAAGCCAAGTAATAACAAGTGTTGAATAAATTGTGGAGAAAAAGGAACCTTCATTCACTGCTGGTGAGAATGTAAACTGGTACAGCCACCATGGAAAACAGTATGGAATTTCCTAAAAAGTTTAAGAATAGAGTTACAATATTATCCAGCAATCCCTCTTCTGGTTATCTACCCCTATCCCCCCAAAATTCAAAAATATTTATTTGCAAAGATATATGCACCCCTATGTTCACTGCAGCATTATTCAGGGTGGCCAAGATAGGAAAACAACCAAAGTGCCCTTTGATAGATCATTGGATAAAGGATACATGGTACATGTATACCATAAGAAAAGATGAAATGCTGCTGTTTGTGTCAACACAGGTGGGTCTTGAAAATATGTTGCTAAGCAAAATAATTCAGATGAAAAAAGTGAAAGACCATATGATTTCACTCATATGTCACATATGAAAAAGCAACAAATCAAACAAGACAGACCAACAAACCAAAACTCAGACACAGATAACAATGTAATGGCTACCAGAGGAAAAAGAGTGGGACATAGTAAAAGTTAAAGGGGGTCAAATATATATGGTCAAATATATATGGGAGGAAATTTGACTTTGGTGGTTAACAGCTTTAATACAGATGATCTATTATAGAATTGTATATGTGAAACCTATAGAATATGTATGAGGAATTTATTGTACATGTGAAACTATACAATATGTATAAGGGAGTATGTTTATTGATTTTAAAGAGAAAGGAAGGGAGAGACAGAGAAACACTGATATGAGAAAGAAACATCATTTAGTTGCCTCCCAGAAGAGCCCTGACTGGGGATTGAACCTGAAACCTAGGTATGTGCTCTGACTGGCCAACAAATTCACAACTACTTTTTTGGTGTATAGGACAATGTTCCAAACAATTGAGTCACCTGGCCAAGGCATAAAACCTATATAATTTTATTAACTAATATCACATATATAAATTTAATATTTTAAAAGAAAAATGCTAGCTCTTCTTTATAATCTTGAAAACAAATAAAATTATCAGCTCATTTCTTTGTACTAGGTTCCACCTAGATAAGCATATCATATAAATTTGAAAACAGTGAGAACCTTAGTGAAGGGCTTTTGGCATGTTGGAGGAAAATAGATTTTAAAAATATAAAAAAAGTTTTGTAGTCAATAAATTTTAATCATGAGTCTGATTCTCAGTCAGAAAAATAACTGCCTGGAGATAAAAGTCCTGTGTCAGGTAATAGCACAGTATTCACGCTTCCTAATTCTTACACATTATTGTCATCAAAAGGGTGTAGATTAATAAGAAAAATGAAACTCTAATAGAATATGTGAAATATTATGATAGATTCCTATTTCACATCTTGAACACTAAAATTGTGACATTCTTAGGAATTTTAGAGATGAAAAAGCTACATATTTTAAATACTTCTAAAAATTTTACCAGGATGTAACCGTTCATTACCCTACACCAATAACTGATAGGAAAATTACTCCACCTGTAGTAACATACTAAAAATAGAATCAATTATCCATTTTAGAAAACGATGAATAATTGTGATGATTCAAGGGGTTCTTTTATAAAGCTTTGTCAGTTATACTCTTAAATATAAAATTAAATTGAAATTCAAATTAGCATGTTGAGCACATATTGGGTATACATGTCACACTAGGCAGTTGAAGCCAAAATTAGTCATCGTTTTGGTTGTTAAAGGATTTTATATTTTTTTTACTTCTAAAATAAGAGGATATTAAATGTTGAAATTCTTGATGTAAGAAATATCCAAAACTGTGGAGATTTTTTTTGTTTGTTTTATGAGAGTTTATTTGAGCCAAACAGTTGACATATGCTAGGGAGTAAAGTCCTAAATGCTCCCCAGTATAACAATTTTGTAACTTCTTTTATGCATTTGAGATTAAGGAAGCAACTAAAGAAGATTACATGGAGGTGGTAGAAAGCAAGGTGAGGATTGGATTACAGGGCAAGTAACAAGGTTATATGCACTCTTGAGGGTAGTTAGGGCTTATTTAAAAAGGTGCATTACCCTAAATGCACAGAAACAATACACAGGGATTGCTTAAAGGAAAAATAAACCTTCTCCTAAAAAGTTATATGCCTGCAGAGTGACTACACACCATGACCTGTCAGTTAGCAATTTGTAATCAGGTCACTCTTTGAGGTTACTTTCTGTAGAACCCCGCTTTTTTGTCCTCCTCTAAGGATGTGTTCATTGATTTTAAAGAGAGGGGGAAGGAGGAAGAGAAGGAGGAAGAGAAACATCAATGTGAGAAACATCATTGGTTGCCTCTCATACACACCTGACTGAGACCAACCCACAATGTAGGCACATGCCCTGATAGAGAATCAAACCTGCAACCTTTTAGTTGGGGGGGGTGTCCAACTTTTTGGTATCTCTGGGCCACACTGGAAGAAGAAGAGCTGTCTTGGGCCACACATTAAATACACAAACACTAGCAAAAACTGATGAACAAAAGAAAAAAAGATTTTAAGTAAATTTATGATTTTGTGTTGGGCCTCATTCCTAACCTCCCTGGGCCTCACACAGCCTGTGGGCTGTTTCTTGGAGACCCTTGGTCATAGGATGGTGATCCAGCCAAGTGGGCCACGTCAGCCAGAGCGGAGATCCCCCCCTTTTATCTTTATCCTCAAATGGAACTCAACTAATGTGAAAGCTTTATTGAATCCACAGTTTTACCCTTTTCCTTTTTTTATTACTTTATTATGTGTTTGCATGTGTGTATATTTATATACATACATATGTCTGTGCATGCATCTTACTGGTTCTATTTATCTTGTTGAATCCTGACTGATACAGTGACAGGCTATGGGATTTGTGTAGTGGCAAGGAGAAAACGAGGAGATAAATGAGTACATGAGTTGAGGATGACAGGTAGTGAAAAGATGAGTGACGTGGTCAGAGGTCTGTCATTTTCTATGACATTGAAAACATTTTGGAGTAGTAGTAGATTCACCAGAAGCTTGGGAAGGTAGGAGAGTATGTAGAAATCAGGATTTATTAACATAAAGATTGTAGAGACTGTTTAGTTACTGATCATGATGTTAGCTAGGTTAGTTAGATGCATCTTGTTTAGAAAGAAGGTCAAAAATATGACCAATAAAATCTCAATTATCACATATCTATCAATAATTGAATCTAAAAAATAAACAAACAAGCAGAACAGAAACAGAATCATAGGTACAGAGAATGTTTTGATTGCTGCCAGATGGGGGCGTTTCAGGGGATAGGCAAAAAAAGGTGAAGGGGTTAAGGGTACAAATTGGTTGTTACACAATAGTCATAGAGAAGTAAACTACAGCATAGGGAATACAGTGGCCAAAAAGTATATATGCATGACCGGTGAACATGGACAATGGTGTGGGGATTGCCTGCGGGAGTCAGGGGTCTGGGTGGAGGGAGCAAACAGGGAAAAGTTAGGAACTGTAGCATAAACAACAAAATATAGTTTAAATTTGTTTAAAAAGAAAGTGATCGGAAAACTCATATAAGAGGTCAAGAATATGCAAACTATTAAAGATGATGAAAATGTATTCTAATGAGAATAGTGGAACATTTTGAATGATAGTAAGAAGTGAGAAATTAGATATCTGTGCTTCAAATAAAGGCTGCCAGTCTGGGTATTATAAAGTGCCTAAGAATATCACGCTTCTGGTAATGAAAGCAGTTCTAAACAAGCTTCTATGGCATGATGGTATTAGTTTGGTTATCTTTTAGGGAATCTGTTTAGTATTCGTGGATGATATGGGAGACAGTGATTGTCTGATCAGAGCAGGTTAAATTATATAAACATCCCATAACTCCTGCTATGGGCCATTTAAACTAGATCTGTGCATATTCTCTATTCCTGTCAGAATTCTCTCTAAAAGTGAAAAATAAATGTTAACACAGAGATGAAGCAAGGCTAATTAGGCGAAATGAGGGGCATTAAAAAAAATCGTGCCTACATGTTATGTAATATACTTATTTTCTTTCCTAAAAAACTAACTTTGGAATAAATTTGTAGTCTTAATTGGTGAAATTCATGAAATAATTGAATTCAATAGGCATTTTTGAAATAAAACTATGAAATACCCATTATTAAATTAGAACAATGGGCACTTGCAGAATCATTTTAAAACCTAAGCTGATATTAGACATGGAATTCAATTTTTCCAAAGTTGAAATTGGAATGTGAAATGTTTTAAGGTTATATGTATTTATGTATATCTACATATATAAACATATATAAATGTATATCCCACATTTTTAAGTTTTAGCTTTCACTTTTAATATGACCAAGGAGCTAGAGGCTATATGGTATGCCAATCTGTTTCTATTTTTTCTATATAGCTGAAGCAAACACCAGGAAAATCCTAGAAGGATTAAGGGAATGGAATTAACATGTATTATATTCTATCATCAAGCTTATCTTGAATTAGGAGGGTTTCTATTTCTCATAGGGACCATGCAATATTCAATAAAAAAATATTTAATAAAATAAAATTAATGAACTTGTTTATATAGTGATTTAAACCAAAAGCAAAAGAGAGAGAACAAGAGAAAGAATAAGTTAAAAAGTAATAAAAAAAGACTATGAGAAAAAGAGTTAATAGAAGAATGAGAACAAGAAGAAATATGACGAGAAATGACAAGATTAACAAGAAAAATAACAAAGGAGGAAGAAATACAATAGAAAAAAGACCAGGAAGAACAACAATAAGAGGACCAAATAAAACAAGAGTGAGTAAAACAGTCATGAAAGGAGAAGAGAAAAAGAAGACAAACAAGTAAAACAATGGTGGACAAACCTGGAAAACACTGCCTAAATTGGTGAATATCAAAAGTATTAAATCACATGTATACTATATATTCTTGATAAAAAAATATTTTCAAGACTAGAATATAACAGGAATAGTATTTTTGATAAGGGTAATTTATTTTAATATACAATAGTTACTCACTGATTGCCTCTTGATATTTTTAAAATAGTTTACAAAGTTTAGTGAATATAAAATTTGTGGCAAGCTCTGTCAAAATGTTTTTCTATTTGTTGTTCATAATAATTTTCCTTAAAAGAAGTCATAGTTAATGAGGTTTATACTGCAAATATAATTAGAAGCAAATTCTCTAAAAATAAGTCTGACTAATAGAGTACTAATATGCTTAATTTTAATTATGTTTATTCTAAAATTGATCCAAGATGTGAAATTTATGTACACATTAACTTATTTAAAAATGCTGAAAAATCATGAACATATATTGTAACTTGGTGGCATGATTTCAAATATAGGTTATCACTGACTGTGAATCATAGCAGCTCTAAATTGAAAGGGTCACAAGTAAATTACATAAGTGGGGATGATTATCTAGACTTCCACTGTCCAATCATAATCCTCATGAGACTATGTAAATTTAAAGTATTGAAAATTAAATACAATTTAAAATTCAGTTCCTTAGACACACCAGTCATATATTTTATGGAGTGACTTACACACAGCAGACATATATATTTGTTGTAAAGTTGAATAATGAAGAGGTTAACATAGTACAGCTTCAATAATTAGATCTTTGGGCAAAAGATGGATGAGATTCTCCTAAACTTCAGAGTTTATCTTGAGAGTTTCAATTTCTGTACAACAAATGGCAGACTTAGATAATACCAAGACCTAGGTGGTCTTAGTCATTTGTTGAAAAAATCAGTTGCATTTCCCTGGGCTCTCTTTTACATCCCCAATTGAATCTCAGTGTCACATCTGTCACATCTGTCAGGCTGAATGCTACAGTGTTTGCAGAGCAAGTTACAACTTGCGTTGTGTCAGAGGTAAGAGAAGAAGCATAAAATTAAGTGAATATCAAAGAAAGTGTTTTCTGAAACATGCAAAAACTTTGACTCATGAGAACCTAGAGCTCATTTAGGGCAGAAAGCATTCCTAAAAGAAGCATGGTATTGAAAGGCAAACATTAAATAGTACAGTAACTGTGGACTGTTTTATAGACACTCTGAGACATTGTTATATTGCAGAAATTTTGTTATATTATTACTAACTTGTGGGTAGTATTGTTTACAGTCTTAATTCTCTCAAGCACAGCTGCCAAAATTTCTAGCACAATATTTACAAGTGATCTATGCATATAAATATAGTAGGAAACAGAGACATATAAACACAGCCTTAGTGTATGATTATGATAATAATCCTGAGGCTTCAGAGAAAGTGCCATGAAGGAGGTGCTACCAACAAATAGCAAGAAGAAATTTCTTGCGAAAGAGATGGCGACTTGCTGGACATGTATTTGACAAGCAGTATGGGTTCTGCCTGAAAGTTATCTGGAATGTGAGGGTGCTGGGTCCATAAAATATAAGGCTAGGGAGGTGAGCAGGAGGCAGACCTTGGGTGTTGTGCCAAGAAATTATACGTGTCATAAATGCTGACGAAGAGATTCCAATTAAAAAGTGAATATGCATAATTACTTAATGGTTTAGGATTGGTAGACTCAGTATCGCAAAGATTTTGAGCTGCAGGTATGAAACAGGTTAAGGAGTAAACAGCTATTTGATGTACCGTATTGAAAATATGGAAACTGTCATGTTCACTTAATAAGGTTTTTAAATGTTTTCTGAAATAAATAACAAAGTATTTTGCAACCTTTTTGGAATTAGTAAAGTCATATCACAGAATACAGCAGTTTATAAAATCATTTTAGTGAAGACAAGCAAACAGTAGAGTCACATTAGACTAGGCAGTAATTTAAGTGTTTGGAGGCGGTTTCAGTTATTAGTGCCCCCCTCACACTTTGCAATCATTGAAAAACTTGACCAGGATAGACCATTCATATCTGGGGACATCATCAATCCTGCTCTTCATCACTATTTAAGGTTTCTCAATGGTCTATCAATTTGAGGGGGACAGCTGTTTCACCTCTCTGTCATGTTTTTTCTATCTTTCTGTTTGATGATTATTTCTTAGAACAGTAATGCTACAGAAGCTACACAGAAGCACTTATGACAACAGAGGTTGCACATATAAAATGTAACAGACAAAAAGTAAGAATTATTATCAGAGTTTATAGGTTGTTCCTAAACCAGTAGCCAATAGTGCCCAAATGTAAACCTAGGGAATAGATCATATTCCTAATCCAAAGTGCCTTTGGAGCCAGCTACAGTTATACTGGCCAAAAGAGTTAATTAAATTTTCTTGTCTTTCCTTTGACCTTTTTATGAGCAGTAGAGGCCCTAGATACACACACAGATGCACAGGTATAAGCACACCACTTTCCCCCTAAGCAGCACGTGTCCTGCTATGAGAGGCTGTCTAAAGAGGCTCTATTCTAAACTACTGCCTGCTTAGTTTCATGGGCAACGGCTCTGAATGGTACCCCTTCTCTTCTCTGGCTTGTACACATAGACTTTCCCCACTTCTTGGGGCATTTTGTAAAGTACACTATGAAGAGTTTTGAGGAGAGGAAAAAATAGCCCAGAATTCCACTTGAAAGGTTAGGGGTCCTCTTCTGAACCTGAGACCCAGACCCATGACACAGCTCATCAGGAATGCTATGATCCCAGGAAATCCCATTTTCAGAATCAAGATAAATAGATAGACTTAAAGCAGAAGAGAAGCAATGCTTCTTGCTCATAAGATCAGTAAAAGGGAGATAGCCTCCAAATGTACACCATCTGTTCTGTAATTCTCTTCCAAGTTTTATTTCTATGAAAGTACATTAACCAACTATTTTTTTAAGCCAACTCTAATGAAAGGTTCTGGAGTATTGTTCTGATGGAGCCAGAACCCTTCTTTTCTAAAAATGAAGTGACAAAGAATTCTAAATTCCTGGCTATTTGGCCCTTTGGAGTCTATGCCATTTTAAAAAGTTACATAATGGTTGAGACAGTTACACAGAGAACCAACTAATTCACCACACACACAAGCACACACACAGGCACACAGACACACAGACACACAGATACACAGACACTCAGACAAATTCAACTGAAGAAAACCCAGGGCCTTTCAGTGGAAAATGTTTACAAACCTACCAGTCCATTTTATTGTTGTATACTTTCAGCAGCTCATAAATTGTGTTCATATCAAGAAGTGAGTAAAAATGGAAAAAGCAATTTTAAGAAAGATTACAGAGTGACAACTTTTATACCACGTATTCAGGATAGAAGTTCTATATGTCTCATCTCATATGGTCAACAACTTGATTGAAAAGTCTTGAGTAGAAGCTGACTCCTTATGGAAATTGATTCTAGAGGGTTTCTGAGTGTTCCCATCTCAAGATTTTAAGCAGGAATCATCTTCCAGTGATTTGAGGATAGTTTTGTCTTCTTTAGTGAGATACATAAATCTAAGTATCAATTCCATGAAGTTTCTATCAGTGTTTGCAAACTGTTACTCTCTAGGTTCTCTTCTGTTTCTCTTGGTGTTTGGTCATGAAGGACAGTTTAGGTGGGGGTTGAAGAAAGACTGCCTGTGCCTGTTTATAAGAATAGGCACATTGCGAGAGTCTCCTGAAATATTTGGTCATGTCTACTTGCAAGAACGTAGGGTATAAAACAGAAAATGATATTAGTAGATATGTGGCTGGCCTGTTATTAATTGATAATGGGAAAGTTAAAGCATCCTATTAGGAGTTTAATGAAAACCAAAGTCATAGGCCACAGAAGTTCGAGAGTCTGAGAGAATCACAACATTGATTTGCCACCAAATTCCATATACTCCTTTTTTTAAAACATTTATCACCAATCTTTAAAAAAAATTTTTGATACTAATATAGATATTCCCACTTTTCTCCTCGTTTTCCCCTCCACTCAGTCCCCGACCCGACCTTCACCACATTGTTGTCTGTATCCATGGACTATGCATATAATATGCATATATTGTCTTTGACTAAGCTCTTTCAGTCCCTACCTCCCACCTCTCTGAGATCTGTCAGTCTGTTCCATGTATCAATGCTGCTGGTTTTATTTTGTTTTTCAGTTTATTTTGTTCATTAGATTCTACATATGAGTGAGATCATATTGGTATATGTTCTTTATATCTTTTCTGAAGAACAGTGGTTATATGACCTATAAAGTAACTGAATAGTGATAAGGCTTTGCAACTCTATGATAATAATCTCAATCATATGGGTGCCCCTGTCACTGAAGAGATAGCATGGAATTCACCAACTTGGGAATATAATATCAGTATTTTTTTTTCTTTTACTACCATTTGTGACACAGCTTTTTGGCAAGGAAAGGCTACCTGACCAACACATCCATCAGGGAATGGTTATATGAATGCCATTTGGAGATGTTCAAAAGTGCCCCTTAGTTTTGGGCTTCTGTATGTCACACCACCTTTAAAGTTTACCAGGATTATAGTAGTGGCAGATATATCAGAGACAAACTCAACAGTTTTACTGGAAATTTTCTCACTAGGGCTTTGTGATTATAGTGGCCAATTGTTCGCGCTGTCTCCATTTTTGCAAGGATCCACTTGCGGTCCTCTGGAGCTAATTGATCTCCAATCTTAGGATGCCAAAGGTTATTCTTCCGCTTGGCATTCAGAGTCTATGACTACTCCTTTTCTAATCAGGAAACAATTATGATATTCTAAAATTGCCTCTTTAAATCTCTCCAAAGATT
The DNA here is from genome assembly GCA_004026545.1 of Mormoops blainvillei. Taxonomy (NCBI): domain Eukaryota; kingdom Metazoa; phylum Chordata; class Mammalia; order Chiroptera; family Mormoopidae; genus Mormoops; species Mormoops blainvillei. The sequence goes on from PVJD01006319.1 coordinate 80,697, forward strand.
TGGCCTCTTGGTATATGGTAAGAGCCAGGATCTTATTATAGTAGCCTGTATGGGAAAATGATCAGCCAGGGAATTTCCTTTTGCTTCCATGGCTATGCTTTTTTGTATAAGCTTCTATAATTATAATAGCCACCACTCTAGCGTCCATTAGAGCACTCCATGCTTCTTTAATCTCTTGATCATTCTTAATTGTGTTGCTGTGGTTAGGGAACTTTGTTTCCAAAACATTCCAAAATCATGAATGACCCCAAAAGACTATCCACTATCAATGAATATATTATTATTCTTATCTCTAGCTAATGAATAATCTAGTGATTTATTTCTGTCATCTTGGCAGGATTTTCCTATGCTAAGAGATTAGAGGACATCCTATTATATATTCTGCTGTTTTATTCTTAAGCTATAACCCATCTATGAATAATGTTCTGTCCTAATTTTACTAATGGAATTTCTAGTAAGTTTGAGGGTTTTGTTTCCTTTTGTTATTTTTTTTTGTGGGTTTGTTCATTTGTTTGTTTTTGTGTGGGAGAATTGTAGTAGAACAATTGATAAATGATATGAGTCCCTTTTCTATCGGGCTTTGACTACTGATTTTAAACCTTTTCTTAGCTTCTGGTTTTTAAGAGTATAGTAGTCTACTTAGCTTCCAGTCTTAAAGTGCATTGTGCGAATTTTAGTAGAGGCTTTGTTAAATCCACATGGACCTTTATGAGTTCAGCTCCAGTAATATGATCTACAACAGAAATTTTTTGCCTACAAGTCATCCAACACCTCCTTGAGACATTCAACCTGGGCTTTGGACAAAGGGCACCTGTGAGTGAACATCCAAAAGATATAACTACATTATGAACAAAGCAATCCTCAAGGATGTAAGAAAGTGATTAGGATAGTATTTAATAGGGTAATCCCACTTGCAAAATAAGTTGTTTCCTGCAAAGTTAGTGGGTGTGGCATAAAGAGAAGGAATGAATGCCCCCCGGTCAAGGTATGGATATGAATGATATGGGCCCGGATATAGGGAATGTCTGAGAATTATTGGAGACCACTGTGACCAGAGCAGTTTGTTGAGTCCAGGACAAGTTCATATGACTGTAAGGCTAAGGTCAATATTATAGCACCACATCCATTAAAATTTTGCTATGTTGTTCTTCAGTATATGGTGAAATCTCCTAAATAACTTCACTGATTATTTTATTTTTCCCTTCATTTTCTTAGTTTATGAGGCTATTTTTCCAAGGTCCTTTTTCTGTAGGGTATCTATGACAACCTTTATCAAGAGACTTCCTACTCTGGGGTTTAATGCCTACAGTAGGAGCAGCTAGTTGATTTGTCTGAAGGGCCATTGATTTATTCTGAGCCTTATTCTGTTCTGTACTAAAAACTAAGGTTCTTTGAAAACATTCAGTGAGATGTTGGAGGTCTGTAAATTCTTGGCTTTATTTACAATAACAATCTAAAATCATGTTCTTATAGCACAAATGTAATTTTCAAAAGTGTTATAAATATTGATGCAGAGATACAGGATTTTTTCCTGAGTATTTTTTATATTCAAAATTGTGTTTCTGTGGACCTATGTCTCTCTCCCTTTACACACTATAATTATTTTACCATCCATGATGTATTGCAGTGTTTCAACTGTGCATCCACATTGTGGTGAAAACAAGATAGAGTTTCACATCCAAATTAAATAATCAACTAAACAAAAATAATGCAATAAGACAGAATGTAGTAGAATGTGTTTGAAAACAAACATCTGGGAGCCAAATTGTACATAAAGAAATTATCTAATTTTGTCCCTATAAGTGGAATAGAGGAAATCAGCTTAAAAATTAGATTATGATTATAAGATAAATCTCCATAGGGTTCTCTCTTGAAAGGAGAGGAGATCAATTGAAGAACATTGTACAACAGATGTATATTCTACTTCCAAGGGGGGGAAAAAAAAGTAGGGCAATAAAATAAAAATATGCTTTCACTGAAATGGCATAAGTTTCTCAAAACCTAAGGAAGTCAGTCCCATTGCATGAGTACATATTTATCTTTAGAGGGGCACTAGGGCAATGATTACTGAATTGCCAACAATAGCTTTCTGTTTTGAAACATGTTCAGCTGGATTTTTCAGGAAAAAGAGAAGTGTGGACAATCATGATACTTTCTTCAGGAAGCAACAATCGACAATCCCACAAAATACCACATCGGGAAATCATAGCAGCCATTGGATGTATTACCAAAATAGGTTTCAGAGTTCCTATTCATGACAGAACAATACAGAGGTCAGTTACATTCTTGTGCTTTTAAAAAACTAAGCAAAAGTTTTTAGCTGGGTTTTCTGGTTATTATTCCACATATACATAAATGGAATGCCAGAAATACAAAAATCAAAGGAAAATGAAAATTTAGTGGGATAAGACATTGTTGAGCATACATAGAAGATGAAAATCTCAATGAGAATAGAAAATTGGAGGTGCACAGTGTAAATTTATTTACCACAAGGATAATTCAAGGTTATTCTTTAAGAAAAAAATGCACTATTCTGCCTCTAAAACATCATATCCATCCATATATCTGTGTGTCTATATTTTGGGAGACAGTCTCCATGAGTCTTTCATATTTCTGCACATGTTGTATATATGTGATTGGTCTTTGCTTCAAACTTTCTTTTAAAGATTGTCTGTACAGCAAGTAGAATTAAAACATATAATCTCCCTCATAAGCAAAGGACATATTTGTTCAAAACCATGAAAAAAAGAAAATATTTCCTTCAGGACCAATGCACAGCCAGGCTTACCCTCTATTACCCTCAGCCCATATACCTAGACATCATCTAGGTATATGGATTTCTTTATGTCATGCTGTGGGAATGAGGGTGGTGACACTGGAGCAAACATTCACGTTCCGGCTACTGCCATTTTTAAGACCATATTCCTCTGACCTAGGCACACTTTCTTCTGCCTGAACCCATGAAACTAGGGCAGGCTAATTTGTTAGCTTGCACTTTAGGTCAAATCTCAGATCCTTAACAGTGATGATATCTATTAGATATGGCATTTGAGAAGCCAGTATTATGGACATAATTATTGTAATGACAGGGGATTGGCTTGTGTTGTCAGTGTTTTTTCTTCGGGATACTGTTATGATAATCACAGTGTGCCTAGTTGTTCTTTGTAATCTTTATAAGAGAGGATACCTGAGAGAATTCTGGTCATATTAATACAGCCTTACAAATGCTAAAGTAACTCTATTCATTCCAGTTTAACTGGTCTCTAAGAATACAAAGAAGTAGAGATAGTTTGAATAGAAAAACTTCAGGGATCCAGGCTGGCCTCATTGTCTGTCACTGTTTCACCCCAAAGGAAACATCACTTCATTGGTTGACTACAGACTTGTTCTTCAGGTACAAATCTTAGGAGAATAAAAATTGGAGAGTGTTGGCAAAAAGCCTTGTTCTTAAAGCCTTATGGTGCCTTGAGAGATTCTGATCTAATTCTCAAGAGATTAAAATATTGAAGGAATCTTTGAGTTTTTCTTTTCCTCTGTGAGGGAGTATACTTCATCTGTTTAGTCAGAGGAATGTCTGAATTATAGGCACCAAGTCAAATCAGGAAGTAGAATCTCTGCATTGAAATGTCAGTTCTGAAAACCAAAACGCAAACCTTGCTTCATGGATTCTGAGCTCAGATGTGCAGCATATCAACATGTAAACAGCTCAGCAGAAACCTCAGCCATGAGTCTGTTCACCAAGTTCTAATTTCTAAGTCAGAAATTGGGTATAGTAGGTCAGAATTGGAAAGGCACCAAAGTTTAGGTTTAAGGAAAAAGAAATAGGAAATTCTAGTAAGACTTTAAATCTTATCTATTAATTAAAATCAAACAGATGCTATAGGTTGATCCACAGATGAACTTTTCATTTGTTTTTCATTTGTCAGGAATCCAGATTATGAGATGTGATTAACACCATAACCAACCTACAGTAAGAACATAAAGAAAGTCTTACAATGCCTTAAACTTTATGCCTAATAAAAGCTTCTTATGATTAAACTCTAGCTTAAACCTTTCTGATGGGATCTCCATGATGCATTCAGATCAACATTCTCAAATTAAAAAATAATCTTATTAATGTCCTGCAAAGATACTTTAAATTTCCTCCTGTATTCTTTAAGATATACCCTGTTTCCATAGTAGAGTGCAGACAGTCTTTAAATTACTGGTGCCTGTTCAACTTCAGGTTTTTTCCCAGTTTTTTAATTGTATTTTTCCCATTACCATCCATCCCCCATTTACCTTATTCCACCTCCACCCACAACCCTCCCCCCCAACAATTACCATACTGCTGTCCATGTCCAGGAGTCCTTTCCCCTGTTCATTTTCTTAGGCGCATTTTCCCTCCAGCTTCATTAAATGCCTTCCCCTTTCCAGCATCCTTCAAGAATCAGGTCAGTGTCTCTCCTTCAAGAACATCCTATACCCTTCTCGTTCTCAATTTAGTTTAAGTACTCTCCTGGTACATGGTCATAGCACTTACTGTATTAAATTGCAGACATTTGTCTACTTCTCCGTTTCCTTCAGTGGACTGGGTTCCTCGAGGACAGCAAGCTTAATTCTCATTATTTGCACTCCCTCCAAATCCCAGACCTCAGCACACGGTAGTCGCTGAACAAATGTTTTTGGAATAATAGCACCTCCATAGCTTGGTGTGGAAATCATTGGAATACTTTCTAAATTCTGAGAAAGTGGTGAGAATGAAGAGAGAGATTTCTGAAACAGACCTGTGGAAGGCGAAGCCTGGCATCTGTAGTTTTAAAATTTTCCCTAGATGATTATGATAACCCACATGACAGAAAACCTCTTCTCTAGCTCCTGCTGTTTGAATTATCTAACTTTTGATTTTAGGGTAACGAGTTTTAACTTGATCATTCTCTCCTTGTTTGTAAATAGGTAATTGTATTTGATGTTCCAGGTTAAACATCTAAAATTCTAATATTAATGCTTTAAGTTAAATATTTGAGTGAACCTGATTATTATATGCTTTTCTTTTTCTAGGCAACCAAAAATGACTTCTTCAGGACAGATCTTTATAGCTGTTTCTCTGAATGAAATCTTTAAACAGATTAAACTGTGTTTATAATTTCTGTAGGTAAGTTTTGTTTACATTGCTTATGTGTCTAGTATTCTGTTTGTTGACTATTTCCATAGTAAACAATGGTGATAGTTAATGTTTTCTGTTGAGAAAAAAATGATGTAGCAAGTAAACTTTAAAATGTACAGTAAAATTGTAAATTATGCTATCAATTCATCAATTCTGTTACATTCCAAATCATACTTAACCAGCTACCATAAACACTTTTGTAAAAATAATGAAAATTATGATGTCTATTTAGGATTACTGTCTGGCATACATAAAAACACATAATCATGATCTCATAAACATGGGGCATGTGTTAGTGTTATGTTAGTATTGATTCTGTTTTATTCTTTTCTTATAATTTTCTTTGCTTCATCTTCACATGCATTCATAACTCTATGAGCCAGAAGTATTATATTGTTATATCACCAACTTAGATGAGACCACAAATGATGGCTACAAGGATGCTGGGCTGTTTTTTAATTTGTTTGTTTGTTTTGTTTTTACCTTTGATAATTCTATTTATTATTCTAATTTAAAAATTTTTTAAAATTCTGCAGAGTACCATGAAACGTTGTTGTTTATTCGTCTTCCCAACTTCACTGAATGCCATTTCTTTTTAAGCCATTTAAGAAGCTTATTTAAAGCATCACTTTTCCAATATTTTAAAATACTGACAGAATGAACTAGCATTGGTGAGCCATGCAAGTAAATCACATCACAGCAACATGACAATGATATTTACAAATTTATAAATTAAGAGATTACTGTAACCAGTGATAAAATGTTTCTGTCTGGGTTCTAGATGCCTAACTAAATTAAGTTTAAATCATTAAATCATTTCTCCTAACAAGGATCATATTCGGCTGTCCTTCTGCTCTACTGTTTTTAAATTACAGCTCTTTAGAATGGAAAAAGAAAGTAAATAAGAAAGTAAAAACAATGAAACAGCTGTGGTTGGACGAAAGTTGAATTTGGACAAAATATTCTTCTATGATAAGCCTTAATATCTCATCTTAAGATCAGTATTAATACCATAACCATCTTTAGATTATCAGTAAATGTGCCACAACATTCTTTGATACTTCTTCCTTCAGGTGGCTGATTCACTGTCCCCTCTCCTGGAATCTGGGCAACCTTGTGACTGCTTGGACCAGTGGAATATGGTGGAAGTGACTTTATGTGACCTTTGATACGAGGTCATAAAAGGGATGTAACTTCATCCTTGCTCTCTTGGCTACTCCTATTTGAGATCTGAACTGAGAAGACTGGCTATAATGAAGCCAGTCCACAGAGAGAGGGCACATTTAGGCATTCCACTGGCAGCCCCTGTCAAGCTCAGTGCTTCAGTCATTCCACACTAGCTGGCAGCCATGTGAGTGAAGGAAATGTCAGGTGTTTTCAGGCTCTATCCACCTAGCTACCCCAGCTTTTGAGTCCTTGTAATTAGGGTCCCATACATGGGATGAAGGGACAAGTCATCTCCTCTGTGATAAATGTTTCATCCACAGAACATAATAAAATGGGCGGGCATAATAAAATGTTTGTTTTGTACAATTAAACTCTTAGGGGTCTTGAATACCATAGTTACCCTTGATACTTGGGACAGTAAAAATTCTAAGAATAATAACTTTATACCAAAGATTAATATTTTTGACATTTTATACAAATGTAAAAGTACTTAAAAAATGAAAGCAGAAGCATGGATACCTTTATAACAATATATACTCATAAAATAAATATAATTATGGTTAAGGCAATTATATAATTGTTTTAAATTAAAAATATTAATTTTAACATATGAACATAGTGCTCATAAATGTTTTATTATTTGTATGCCCCCTTAGTATAGTTTTAAACTATTTTAACTTCTGGAAACTAGTTTGGAGACAAATACTATATATAAGTACTTGCCGCTAAAGTCTTTTGGCCCTTGTTGATAATCTCATATAAACATTTATCATGCTAATGCCTATGTCTCTGATAATCTTAGTTAATATAGACAGAGAGCAGTTGTTTTCTAGTTCTTATAATCACACATTTCAGAAGCTAGTGATAATGATGTAAATGTGAAGCAGTTGAAAAGATTCACAAAATATTTTCCTAGAACTAAGAGTCTATACAGAATAAAAATAGTGATAGGATGTTTGACCTTATGTTATAAACTAGTATTATTTTGTACTCTCACCAGAGTATCTAGAGGACTTGAGTCACATAACTCAGAATTAAAGCCCTGATAATTAGTTAATGGATTGGTAGCCCAAACTTCAGCCTGTCTTCAGTGGAACTTACACACTTTTTTTGTTTTGCACCAAATTTCTAAATATCAAAAGGCAATGACAGACAATGATGTCTGAGTGGTGAAACCAAATGAAGTGAACACTGTTTCCATTATTGTCCAAATTTGAGAGTTTTCAGGCACTAGTATAGGAAAAAAGAACTCAGGTAGGGCTTATGGACTCTATGAGGCACAGTCAAGTGTCCTGGGAGGAAAATCTAAGGTCAGAATACTAGAGAGATAGTTGAGAGATACCTGTAGTGTGAAGTCTAGAGACCTATGGATGTGATCTCTCACGTATTCACAATAGCAATCATCAACACAGGCATGGGCACAGGGGAAGAACCACCCTTTCAAGTTAGAGATAATAGTGGCTGGTGCCCAACAATTAGAATGAAAAGCTCATGCTTCTCTGGTGAAGAGGATACAAAAGGGTCCTTTGTCAGAGGTGGAGTACATGAAAGCTGGACTGAGCACTGTTCTGGTCCTGCCTAAAACATATTAAAGTAAGACTTGAGAAGATAAAGCGATTTTTTAAGGAACTTAGCTGTGTCACCCAGGAATGTTCATGAACAGTCCTAAGAACACAAAAATATCCCTCTTCCAACATGGTAAATTTCACAATAGCTAGCATCCAGTAATAACTTAGCAGGTATTTGAAGAGCAAAGAAGAAACTTGTCACTGATAATAAAAGAAATGGAATTTAATCAATTAAAATTCTACTCAAAATGACACAGGTGTTAGAACTAGGAGACACAAATATTGAAATGATTATTTTTACCTGTATTCCATATATTGAAAAATAGAGTCAGAAGAAATAAAAGCCTGATCTACAACAACCAGAGGTAAAAATCATAAGGTCTGAAGTGAAATATACACTGGAACATATTGAAGGCAGACTAGGCATTACAAAAGAGAAGATAATTGAACTTGAATACATAGTGATGAAAAATATTCAAAAGGAAACAACAAAATAAAGAGAATAATAAATTCAACAAAGAATTAGTGAGCCATGGTACAATAACAAGAAACCAACCATATGTGTAATTGGAACCCTCAAAAGAAAAAAAGGAAGAAAGAGATAAGAGAAATATACATTTGAGGAAATTATAGCCAAAGGTGCTCCAAAGTTGTAGAAAACTAAAACATATAGATCCATGAAACTAAAAAAAAGAAACCAAACCCCCCCAAAGCCCCCCCAAAATCCAAACACCAGAGTCATTAAGAAAACAGAAAACTACAAGTCACAGTGACAAACCCAGTGGTAAAAAGAAAATTTAAAAAGTAAATGAACTAACTGGGAAAATCTAAACAAGATCAGTGAAATAAATCAATATAAATATTCTGAATGGGTTATTGTACTACAGGTTTGTAAGTTGTCATCATTAGGGGAAATAATAAAAGATAAATGAGCTATTTTTATATAATTTCTTACAATAACATATATAAATCTACAGTAATTTCAAAATACTTAATCATAAAAAAGCTACTAGAATACAGAATTCTTTATGTACAAAAAATGGGAAGGTTTAAAACATAATTTTTATTGGAAACACTATAAGGGAAAAGAGTAAAACAATATCTTTGAGGTATTGAAAAAATATGTCATCATACTACTATATACCCATTCAAAAATATTTTTTAAAAAATTTGAAAAGAGCATTTTAAGTTGGACTTTATGAAATTCAAAAATGAACTCTCTTTAAAAGATACTCTTTTAGGGTATGAAAAGGAAAGCCACAGGTTGGGAAATAATATTTAAAAATAAATAAGTAGCCATGACGGATGTGGCTCAGGGAGTTGGACATCATCTCTCAACGCAGAAGGCCACTGGTTAGATTCTAGGTCGGGACACACGGCTGGATTGCAGGTCAGGTCCCGGGTTGCTGCAGTCAGCTGATGGTTCTCTCACACACCGAGGTTTCTCTCCCTCTCTTTCTCTCTCACTTCTCCTCCCTCAAAAAAAAAATAAATAAATAAAACCTCTAAAAATAAATAAATAAATAAAATCTGATACCTAATTAAAAACTTGTGTCTAGAACATATAAAGAAGTATCAAAATATTAAAAACAAAACAAGATTTTTTAAATGGACAAATAATTTAAACTGACACTAAAATAGATGTATGCATGAGAATATATACAACATTGTTAGTCTTTAGAGAACTTGGACACATCAGTTTTAATGGATACAATTTAAAGGACTGACCACACTAAGTACTGGTGGACATGTGAAGAAATTAGATCTCTTACATACTTCTTTTGGGAATATTAAATGTTAGAAACATTTTGGTAAAATTTTACATTTTTGTAAAAAGATAAATATACACTTACCATATAATACAGCCATTCTACCATAGATTTTTATTTTAAAAATGGCAGCGTACATTCATCTAAACTTGTTAAGAAATTCCACAGCAGCTTTTTTTATACTATCCAACAACTGGAATTAATCCTTATAAATTCACAATTGTAATTAGTCCTTCAAAGGATAAATAAGTAAATAAAATATGATATATTCATACAATAGAATACAGATATAAAAAGGAATAAACTGTGATATACATGTATCTTAGATGAAACTCAAAATTATTAATCCAGACTCTCTCCCACAAAAAAAATTGTACATATGTGTTATCTAGGTTGAATAAACTACTAGGGAGTGTAAATTACTCTATAGTGACAGGAATTATGTCAGGCGTCTACGAAGAGGGAGATGAGGGAGCAGTGGAAAGAGGAGTTACAAACGGGCATGGGGAGCTTTGGGAGTAAGGGGTAGGTTGTCTGTGGTGGTGGTTCCATGGTGTACACAGACATCGAACTTATCAAATCGCACATGTTAACTGTGTGCAGCCAATTATACCACAGGAAGGCAAATTACAGAAATATATATATATTTACAAATAGTAAGGTAGCTTCAGAAACTTTAAATCTTCATTAATGGTACTAGATTTGAGGAATCCTACATTATACTTCATGAGTTTGAAATATTTCCAAATTATCTAGTTTATATTACATTAACATTGCTACTTGAGAATCTTTGAATTAATTTTTCTTTGTTTTTAATATTATGTTTAACATTGAAAACTGGCCAAGCTGTTCTGTGCCTTAAAGGGCTCAGAAATGGTTTGTTAGCTAGCAATCAATTTTATGTGCTCCTGAAGTCATTCAATTAGATGGGGTATTTTTTTTTTTTTTGGTGTTTTTGTTTTTTGTTTTTTTAGTATTCGGGGTATATTTTCTCTCTCTCTTTTTTTTTTTTTTACATTATTTGTCATATTCCAAAGGTCTCTCCTGCTATCAAAGTTGTATTCCTTAACTAGCTCAGTCAAAAATAATTAGGATATATTTGCATTCCACTGACAAGCCCACCTTTACAGATGTATTTCTAGCATCGGAGAAGTAAAACTATAACACCTCATACTATTACTATATTAAAATGAATATGATTTCAATAGATATGCAATTATCCTTTAATTGTAAAACTATTGTACATACAGGGACAGCCAGGGTCAATTTATTATACATCGTATGATAGGCCAAATTCGTTCAACCTACATATGTCTTTTTTTTTAAATCAAAATGAGCTCAACAAAAATTTTCTGAACCCTTTCTTTGTTTGAATCACTTTAAGCTATTTATTATTATTTTTCCTACTCAGACCTGTTTACCTTAGTCTTTGTTAACAACTCTTTCTTCTTTAAAAACAGTCTAATTACTGTAGTGGGGACTTCCATAAGCCATCACAGATTACATTTAGAGTGCTGGACGGATAGCTCTAGGCAATGATTGACAGCGATTGCTACCAAATTAGCATTTCCATGGAGGCCCGCATCAGTTATTGTCAATAGCCATTATCCGCCTAAGAGGTTTTTCTGAACTGCTTGCAATGCAGGTGGAATCACTCAGCATATGCTAAAACAAAATCAACTTTGTCTAAGTGCTCCGTTAGGACAGAAGCGAGGATCCTGTGTTCTTTCACGCTATACAGAGTCCCTTAAATTGTAAGAGATGAATCAGAACAGATTATTGCTATTAGACATTACCTCTTGAGTGGGATGATTAAAATTTAGCATATGTAATAAATAACACAGTGAATTGAGAAAATTTAAGTTTTAAAGCTGATTGACTAATGAATTGTAAATACAACCTGTCATGAAAACACTAAATCATGTTAAGGTTAGATCTGAGCAAGAGTGAAATGCCAAGAAGTAAGGAATGAGAGTGGGCTGCTTCTATGTTAAAACTTTTGTAAGCCAAAGCAATCATGCATCAATATTTAAATGCTGAATCTGAAGGCTAGAGGGGAATTTAAATGTGACCTATTGTGAAATTTTCTGTATGTAAGTAGGAAACTAAAACCAAAGATTTCCGTCACTTAACCGGTGTTAAACCATCAAATACAAGAAGTCAGGACTAGCACTAGCGTATCTAACTTTATATTTTGGACCAAATCTAATCACACACACACACACACACACACACACACACACACACTCCCTCTATGTCTACTGTTCTATTTGTATTTGCACCATTTAAATATTGCATCAAGAGGTGCGTGGTATCTGTGCAAGACAGAAGCCTTGGCCACTCACAGCCCCCGCGTGTGGAGCCGCTCTGGCTAGATGCACTGAGGTGGTGAGCTAGGCTGGCGACATCCCTACCTCCACCCCCACCCCCGCCCTCCTAGGACCAAGCCCAGTATGGGGCTGGAAGCTACCACAGCGCTAAGGCCCAGGCCCAGCAGTCAGAGCAGCAGCCTCACAGCAATGCACTGAAGGTCCCAGCTCTGTCACTACGGAGTCACACTCTGACTTCCAGGACTGTGTCGAATAAGAGTGGCGAAAGTGGATATCTTTGTCTTGTTCTTGATTTTAAGGGAAACACTTTCAGTTTTTGCCCATTGAGCATGATGTTGGCAGTTCACATATGGCCTTTATTATGTTGAGGTATATTCCCTTTATTCTCACTTTGCTGAGTGCTTTTATCATAAATGGTGCTGGATTTTATCAAATGCCTTTTCTACATCTATTGGTGTGATTATGTCAATAATCATATGTCAATAATCAAATGAGAGACACATATTTGTCTCTCATTTTGTTTATATGATGTATAACATTTATTGATTTGCAAATGTTGTACCATCCTTGCATCCTTGGAATAAGCCCCACTTGATAATGGTATATGATCTTTTTAATGTATTGCTGGATTTGGTTTGCTAATGTTTTTGGTATATTATGCTTTTTTATTTCAAGAAAGTAAAAACACAACTGAAACACATACAAAATATTTGTGCAGTGTATGGGGAAGGTGCTGTGACTGAATGACTGTGTCAAAAGTGGTTTGTGAAGTTTCATGTTGGAGATTTCTCACTGGATGATGTTCACTTGGTGGACCAAGTGAAGTTGATAGCGATCAAACTGAGACATTAACTGAGAACAATCAACCTTATACTATGCGTGAGACAACAGACATACGCAAAATACCCAAATCAATAAAGTTATTGATGAAAATTTAAAAATGTGTTTTTTTATTTACAGCAAAAAAATACAGACTTTTTGACCAACTCAATATACAAATAACTCAAACAACTCTACCTCAGGAAGACAAACAATCCAATTAAAAAATGGGCAAAGGCCCTGAATAGACACTTCTCTAAGAAGGACATACAGATGGCTTATAGACATATGAGAAGATGCTCAACATCACTAATCATCAGAGAGATGCAAATTAAAGCCACAATGACATATCACCTCATACCTACCAAAATAACTATAATTAATAAATCAACAAACAACATGTGCTGGTGAGGATGTGGAGAAAAGGAAACCCTACTGCACTGATGGTAGAAATGTATGGTGCAGCCACTGTGGAAAACAGTGTGAAATTTCCTCAAAAAATTAAAAATGAAACTGCCTTTTGACCCAATGATTCCACTGCTTGGAATATACCCTAAGAATCCCAAAACACCAATTCAAAAGAATTTATGGCCCCCCTGTGTTCATAGCAGTGTTATTTCTAATAGCCAATACCTGGAAATAGCCTAAGTGTCTATCAACAGAAGAGTGGGTTAAAAAACTGTGGTACGTTTACACAATGCCATACCATGCAGCAGAAAAAAAGAAAGAGTTCTTATCTTTTGTGACCGCATGGGTGGAACTGGAGACTATTATACCAAGTGAAATAATCCAGTTGGTGAAAGACAAATACTGTATGACCTCATTTGTAAGAGGAATCTAATGAACAAAATAAACTAATGGGCAGAACAGAACCAGAGGCATAGAATCATGGAAGAGACTGGCAGCTGTCAGAGGGGAAGAAGGTGGTGAGGACAGTTTGAAAGACAGGGAAGGGATTAGTCAAATAACATATACGAAGGACCTATGGACTTAGGCAATGGTGTGGGAAATGGTTTGGAAGCGGGGGTTGGGTAGGTGGAGCGGGGGCAAAAGGGGACAACCAGGATAGCTGTAGCAGCATACACGATATGAATAAATACATACATAAATTGCACTCCGGCCTGCTGGACTGCTTCAGGCCTGCGGGACTGTGCCTGTCGACTCCATCTTCGAACCAACTCTGCGGATGAAACCGGTGCCAAGATTCCTGATGAATTTGACAGTGATCCAATTTCGATATAGCAGTTGTGCCAGATATGCAAATATTTCAAAGATTATAGACAGATGATCATTGACTCCTGATACCAGCATCTGCCTTTTCCCAGACCCTCAGCGGGAGCCGTACTACCAAACCCCTGCACACTTTCTTGTCACGGAGCTCATCTACCTCCTCTTGCATCCAGAGTGGTCGCGGGCCACTGGCTGGAGGTTTAAGAAAAGTCCAGATATCAAGACCTTATTTTGACATCTTGCCCATTTGTTTGAAATCGTCATCTTTACGTCAGAAACTGGCATGACTGCGTTTCCACTCTTCTACAGTGTGGACCTCTCCCTCCCCTTCATCTACTGTTTTTTCCGGGATGCCACGCAATGCATGGATTGACAGGCACCACACTACGGACATCTGCTGTCTCATATTTCCAGCTTGGACAATTGGATATCTTAGTATCACCTAAGCATTGGCACTTCTATATTCATTTAACAATCATTTCTTGGAAATACTTCAGTTAAATCTGTTTTGATAACTGGAAATTCTATTGCTCCTCCCACTATATCTAGAGCTCTAGGTGTCTTTTTTTTTTTAATTCTTCTCACTCACTGGTAGAGTAGCTTTCTTTAGTCACCAGGTTTTCAAAAACCTCTCTAATATTATATCATAACATTTGAAATATTTTGTTTTCTCACTTTTAAGGAAAGCATACATAATTTTATCTAGTTGCAATCGTAATTTCCTTAATCATATGTGTACATAAGTAACTATTATAAGGAATAAAGAAATATTAGGAGAGGAAGCTTGTGAGAATGATGAAAATCTGATTTTTTTGTTTAACTTTTTAAAATGTCTCATTTTTATCGTTGTTGTGCCCATTTTAATGCCCATATAATAGAGGAAAATGAGATGTCTTCCATTTTTCATGGCACTAACAGTTCTTACGGCACCCAGAGTTTTCTAACCCTCCAACCCAGCAAAGACAGTGTCAGAATACTTATATAAGTATTCTAGCTGACATGATCTGAATCACCGGATTCAGATATAAATAAAGAGAGTCACTTCTCTTTTCCTTTTGTAGTTAACTGCTAACTACCTATTCTTAATAATAGAAAATCTACCTGTTGCTACCATAATTTATTTAATAATTTTTAACTTTTTGGTCAAAAGGAATAAACCCTACTTTTTCTCCACCAAACCAATACATCTTTATGTTGTTTGGACACTGGCATTGAGAATGGATCCAGCTCTTTCTGATTGAATGCCTTCAGGTAGCTCCTGCTTTCTTGTTGTTCTTGCATCTCCTGGTTTCTACACCTATTTTTACTAACATCTCACATTTGGGCTCTAGGATAAAACCCTTGAAGACAAGTTTAGTGAAAGCTGATTAAGACGAGAAGTCAGTAAACAAACAAGCTAACCCTAAAATAGTTAGAATATAAAAAACAATAAAGAAAGGATCATAAATTAAAGACAAACATGAATAAGTGAGGGACTGACAAGCTATGAGAAACTGCAGAGGAAAACTGTGATTAATATTTCAAACTATTTTCCTGCCACAGTTATTCTCTTTACTGACTTACATGACAACACTGGGATCGCCTTTTACTTAAATCCTCTATACCCACTTCATTCACAAAAGAATTTCTTCCCACAGAAAACCCTTTCAACCTCTACCACTGCTATGCATTCTTTGGTACACAGACGTTCTGGAAAACATTCTTTAATTGAAAATTAGAAAGTATTAAATAATGACATGACATGATAAAACATAACATTCAAAATATGTTAAAATAACATTTGTTCAATTTAACACAATATTTATTTTTCTTAATTTAAAAGAGATGTGATAAACATTGGAAAGAAAAGAAAATGAGTAATACCAACTCTGAGCTCAAGGAATTTGTAATGAATCAAGAAAGATAAGAAAAACAAATAAATGTTTTATAATGATTATCTTCATTGATATGATTAAAAGAACAACGAACTAATGTCACAATAGAAAGGAAAATTATTTTTGCTTGATATTGATTCACTATTATGTGAAACAATTCAAAATTTAAAGTATTTTTGAATAAAAACTGATTACTATATGCCAGCACAAAGACTTTTGTTATGAGGAAGAAACAAGACATCTATAAGATGTCTTGTACATGTGCATTCAAGGACACACTGAGATAATATATTTAATAAATCTTTACCAAAAATGGAAATCATTATATGCTACATAGAAATATAGAAAAGTATACATATACAAACAGTTTGTGGCAAGCCAAAACCCTGAGTTAATGGGAGATTAGCAAACTTCCAAGATGTGATTATTATAGGTGATGGCTTTATACAAGATTCCTGTCATATTAGTCAGCTCGTGCTGCCCTACCTAACGAAACACTGCAGACTGATGGCTTAAAGAACAGCACTTATTTTCTCAAAACTCCGTAGGCTTTGATCAAGGTGTAGTCTGGCTAGGTTTCTCCGGGGAGCTCTCTCTCTCTCTTTAGCTTGCAGAGGGCTGCCTTCTTGCTCTCTCTACAAGTGGCCTATTCTCTCTCTGTGTGTAAGCTCTCCTAGTATCTCTTCCTCTTTTGATGACACCAGGCCTAATGGATTAAGACTCCACTTTTATGATCTCCTATAACCTTAATTACCTCCTTAAATGGCCTATCACCAAATACAGTCCCCTTGGCGTTAGAGCTTTAGCCTATTAATTTTGGGGGATACAATTCAGTCCATAACATTCACTTCACAGATATTTTTCTTTTCTGAGAACAGAGTGGATGGTGACATGTAGACACTAAAAGTGGATGGGACGAATGGCTTGGTGGAAGAATGAAAAATCCAAGTCTTCTGCTTGCACAAGTGAGGAGCACTTTACAAAGATGTGTATCTCACTATGTGAACAACTGCGAAAAAAGACATAATATAAAGTTTTAAAGAAATAAATGTTATTCTCTTAAAATAAAAAGTACTAACCAGCTATATTTTTCATTAAAATTTACTGAGTTGTTAGTTTGGGTATTTTATTAGAAGAGTATATCTCGATTCTAGAAAGGCATTTCCAAGGTTTCACATGATGTCCTTGGGAATAAGAAGTCATTTTGTTGCAAGGCAGAACATTTGGGCAGAGTTGTCAATGATTGATCATTTTCAGAAAGAGCTATAATTACTGAAAACTCTGTCAAGAGATAAACAGATTCTAGTAGCATGCAAGAGCAGTTTTTGCCCTTGCTCCATTTTACAGTTTTATCAATGGCTTGGATGATTACAATTGCAGACAACACAAAACTGGAAGTGATAACTATTATTTTGAATGACAGACATCAGATGCAAATAAGAAACAAAGGATATCAGATGTCCTGTGAGAGTTACCTCTGAAAATCAACACATTGTAACAAAGCATATTTATACAAAGTTACCTCAAAGGCGGGCAACGTCCTAGGTTTCCAAGTTTTAGTTCTAATTTGACTGCAATATTCCACTTCAAAAAACAATCTGTCAATCAAAAGTATGAAGTGTCCGTCACGGAAGTGTAGAAAAAGGAGAGTCACAGAGGCAAACATTGGCTGTTGTCAATCTTATCCTCTGTCAGGGAGGGTAGAATCTTAGCCAATAGGTTTCAAATATTCATATACCCTTGGCAAGGTGATATTATTAATATTCTGGATAAAGATATTAATTTATGTTATCACGATGCCAATAAATGAGAGTCATCTAACTGTATTTGTCCTCATAAAATGTTCTTAAACAATCTTCTGATAATGCTATTGTTTTCCATTATGTTCTGTCTACAGGGAGAGAATAAACTGCTAATACCTAGAGTCAAAGATTCCCATCTTTTTAAGAGTTATTTTTTGTTTTGAATAAGTACTTGTTGTTGCAGTATTATAGGTCAATTTTAAAAGCTTGATTAAGTTATTTCATAAGTGAGAGATGAGTCCATTCAGGGATTAATTATGCAATCAGTTTTCTGACCCAGCAAATATGAGGGTCGGATCCTGAACCAAGGTAAATTCATGAGCACCATAATGAGAGGCCTTTTGAGGGATAATCTCTGGCCATTCCCAGGAGACACACCACTCAGCATAGCTATTTCAGTACTCAAGGTCAGCATTTGTTCTAATTTATTTTTGCTTCTCACATGTATTCAAAATGAACTACAAAAAAAGAATAGTGACAGTAATCCACTTCAGTGCACAAGGAAATGTTTAAAGATTCTTTTGATGACAAGATCAATAAAACAGTAACACTCAACATGAAAAGAAAAAAAAAAAACTATTGTACTTTTAAGAACATTAATAGAATCAATATACAGATAAAGGGATATAATAGACTATGCTGATAAAAGCTGTATTGTAATATGTGGGGCTGATAAAATATTTTAAGACATTAAATAAAATCCTACTTAAAAAGGAGCAGTTAGGGTGGTGAAATAAATTTAATATATAGGATTAAAATACATTGTTATAAAACATTAAGTACCTGCAAAATATATAAGAAATAAAGCAATATATACCTGTATACCCATCACCTAGGTTATGTAACATTTCAATACTGTTAAATCCCCTTCCCAATCTATTTTCTTTAGTTACTTCACAAAAATATCATCTATCTTGAATTTTATGTGTATCATTCTGATTCACCTTCTATAAATTTGCTACATGCATATGCATTTATAAAGATACTGTGATGTAGAACACTGACTGAAGCAAGAAATTAAGGAAGACATAAAAAAATGGAAGCATATACTGTGTTCATGGATTGGAAGAATCCATGATTCTTTAATGATTGGAACATCATTAAAATGTCCGCACTACCCAAAGCAATTTATAGATTCAAGACAATTCCTAGTAAAATACCAATGGCATATTTCACAGATCTAGAACAAATATTTCAAAAATTTATATGGAGTCAAAATAGACCCTAAATAACCTCAGCAATCTTAAGAAAAAAGAAAAAAGTAGGAGGGGTCACAATACCCAATATCAAACTATACTACAAGGCCACTGTAATCAAACCAGCCTGGTACTGGCATAAGAACAGACACATAGATCAATAGAGGAGAATAGAGAACTCAGGAATAAACTCAAGTCTCTATGGTCAATTAATATTTGACAAAGAGGCCATGAGCATACCTCTTGGTATAAAAATAACCTATTCAATAAATGATTTTGGCAGAATTGGACAGGTACATGCAAAAAAAAAAAAAAAAGTGAAACCAGACCACCAAATTACACCATGCACCAGAATATACTCATAATGAATAAAAGACTTAAATATAAGTTCTGGCACCATAAAAGTCTTAGAGGAAAACACAGGCAGGAAAATTTCAGATATTCCACATAGTGAACTTTTGCCAGTATATCCCCCAGGTCAAGCGAAATAAAGGGAAAAAA